>JAMPIV010020352.1:0-27958 GCA_024509875.1 Oreohelix idahoensis
TCTCTTCTCATATGTTCTAGATCGTTCGATGGGTTTTCACCGTTGCTCACGTCCCTGAATTGTGAGGGGTGGATGTTCCGACGTAATCACACGTAAATTCTCTCACCGACACATGAGCTATTAGTGATGCAATCGTGACCAACATACCGCGTGAGAAAGCTTCCCCGCGCGGTAATTATTGGTTATTTCGTAGGCACACGTGCTGGCCGATACAATAAAATTTGACACTGGGGCGTTTTCCATCAGGTCCATCAAACAGGATACAATAAAGCAATGGGAGCCTCCAGACTTTACGACGCCTTGATATACTCTTAACAAAGGTATATTCTCTGGCCATGTGTTATAACCTGGGGTTAATGTATTCGCGATATTTGCTCAGTGAACATTAGTAAGCGCCGTGATGTCTGAGAAAGAGAAACGATGACTACAGCGCCGAAAAGACCGTAGTGTAACATGAAAATTACTGAGAATAAAGAAGAGAGAGAGAGGAGGGGGAAGAAGGGAAGGGAGACAAAGATGGAGAGATGAATAGACCGCGTTACGACAACGATTTACTCCAGCTTCCTTCTTCTCCTAACATGCGCCCCCCAATGGATTGCTTCTTTATATTAAAAATTTTTTTTTGCCTCGTTTTGGTGAGGCGCTTCCCGTTTAACCTAGTCGGTTATATTAGTGCGCATGTCCTGATGATTCTATAATTCATTTGCACAATGGCATCTTTCAAGACATCAACATTAATACTTTTAGCTGCCCAGCTTATTTTTAACATTCTTCTGTAAAACCACATCTCTGTGGCAAATAGTGCTGATAAGGGTGGATTTAGGCTGACTACTGGCCACTAAAGATGATAGACCACAAATCTGGCCACTATGGACGTTACAGGTATCAGTCCGAGGTCGTTGATAATCAGCAGCCCAGTAGAGTACCACCCCTATAGACACCAGGGATATAATAGGTTGAAGTGTGAGGTGTCTTGTCTGGTCTGTTGTTGCTTGCTGTGTGTCGTGAGACATTCTAAATACACATATATAAATTAAAAGGTAAATGTAAAGCCTAATACATAAATTCGATAAAAGGAAAGAGAAATGGTAAAAGCACAGTGCTGTCACAATGACTGTACTCGAGATCCTCCTTTTTTCTACTTCGTCTGCAAATTGTAACGTTTCCACGTTGATAGTAAAGCCTATAGCAGCATACACGCGTTTCAACAAAACAATAAAACGTGTACTGCATTTCTAAGAAAACCTTGAGATACGCAAGCTGATTAATGACCTAAAGTAATACTAGCATTAATTTCATTTTATACACTGCGTGATGAAAAGACAGATGGACTTAGGATAGAAAGAGGGAGGGCTGAAAGCAGGAACGCCGGCAACACTAACACGCGTCTCGCGATATACAATTAATGCCACATTTTAAAATAAACTTACTAAGAAACAGTGCGTTGAGATCCAGATTATATTTTTTCTAAATAAAAGCCTGGGACAGCGGCAGATCGGATTTTGTGCCATATTCATCGCCAGTCAACGTATTTGTGTATTATTTCCATGAATTGTGGGACCGTGGTCCTAAGTTATTGAAGCAGCACCTGGTCTGAGTTTTGCTGAATCCAGAGGCTGACAGCATACTCCTTGGTCCAGATAGCGACCAGTGAGGTGTCTCCAGAACACTGTGAAACAATCGAGCAGAGGAGTCTTTTCCTGCCGCCATCACGAAAGATAAGCTTCTGTAGCCAGAGCGGCTGAACATTATGTGCCCCCCCCCCCCCTCTAAAATTGACATTATATTAAACACAGAGGGACAATAAATTGTTTCAATTGACAGGAACTGTGAACTTTTCCCAATACTATTTCCTCCATAAGCAAACACTTGAAGTCATGATGAAAAACAACAACCAAGCTTGAACAATCCAGTATTACCTCATAGTACCACTTCACAACTTACACACCTAGGATAATAACAATAAAATATGTCAATACAAAATCATAACTATAAATTGTGTACATATAAATTGTAATTACATTTGATTGTGATTCCTGGTTCACTGTGTAGTTGAATCAGGATATCTATTATTGAAAGGAATTAATACATATATTTTTAACCTTTAACACATGACTCATTTAAGATAGTCTTATAGAGTGTTTTATGTTTGTGAGTGTCCCAGTGTTGTAAAGTGTTGTGGAATAAATTAAATTGTTTATCTGTCTGTGTTGTTGTGACTTACACTTCATCATTTTCATAACCCTAGACATTCAACGTAGTCATCACAATATTCCAGAATAATTCTGTATGAGATATAAATGTGGTAGCAAGTAAGGTCATCTGTAAGACACCACACTTATTAGATACAGATACCTTCACAACTGATCTCAGTCAGTACACTAAGTCCCCTATAAATATTTATAACATCCCACTTTACCACATATATTGGGGGCTCGCTCCCGCGATATTGAACTTTCTCCTATTATATATATTGGGAATAATAAAAATTTAAAAGGTATCCTTGGGTGGAATTAAATAAGGTTGAGCTCTCAGTGCCTGTGGTTGTCCTTGGATAATTAATTACAGATTGTATTGTTTAGTTAGACATTATATAAATTTACCTGTTAGAAAATGGCGGACCTGGCCAAGTTTCGATCTGCTGCTGTGCAGGCTGCAAAAGAGTTAGGAATGGAGGGACAAGTTATGATTGCTTATGTCACTACGGAATGTGACAAATATATTGAACGTGAAGAAAGAAGATTAGAAAAAGAGGCCGAAAGAAAATTAGAATCTGAAAGATTGGCCGAAGATAAGAGGTTAGAGGCTGAAAAAGAAATTAAGAGGTTGCAGATTGAGGCTGAGGCTAAGAAATTGGAGGCAGAAAGAGAAGACAAAAAGGCAGAGAGGGAAGCAGAAAAGGAGGAGAAGAGATTACAAAGGGAACATGAGTTACGACTAAGGGAGTTTGAGTTTCAAGGCCATGCTCCTGAAAATGGTGCCAGTCCAACTACTGTCAGGTGAAAATCAGTAAGCATTTAACGACGAATCAGAAAGAGAGAGTGCAACAGGTTCTAGATAATCATACAGAGGTGTTAACAGACCGACCGGGGCATACAAACTTATTGGAATATGATATGAAACTGATAGACCCCACACCTGTCTGTATGAAACCCTATTCGATTCCTTTTGCTAAGGAGAAACTTTGAAGGAAGAGATAGACTATTTGTTGAAGGAAGGAATTATTTCACACAGTGAATCTTCGTATAGTTCCAGTGTGGTGCTCTTAAGGAAACCCTCTGGAGAACATAGACTCTGTATAGATTACAGGAGACTGAATGCTATCACAGAAGGACAGGTGGATCCATTGCCGGATACAAACCAGTTGTTTGCCAGGCTAAATAATGCTAAATATTTCTCAAAAGTGGATCTGAGTAAAGGATACTATCAGATTCCAGTAAAGCCTGAGGTTAGACCATACCTAGCTTTTAGTACCTCAGAGGGACACTATGATATTAACAGATTGCCATTTGGATTGAAGAATGCGCCTAGTGTCTTCTCTAGAATGATGAGAAAATTATTGGACCCTCTGAATAATCCATGCATCACAAATTTCATGGATGATATCCTTATAGCAACAGAAACATTTGAGGAACACATTGACTCTCTGAACATCCTGTTTAATCGACTTAGAGAAGCGAATTTAACAGCCCGACCAACCAAATGTTGCGTTGGATGTAAAGAATTAGAATTCTTGGGACACACAGTTTATCAGGGAAACATGACCCCTGACCCCAATAATTTAGAGAAACTAAAGAAAGCCCCGAGACCACAAACCAAGAAAGACGTGAGATCCTTTGTCTCATTATGTGGTTTCTACCAAAAGTATATCAAAAACTTTAATTCCATATGTGCACCGTTAACTGATTTGACACGTAAAGGAAATCCAGATCGAATTACATGGACACCACAATGTGAATTGGCTTACCAGGAATTGAAGGAAAAGCTCACAAGCAAACCTATTTTGAAATTACCTGACTTAAGTCAAGAATTCATTGTAAGAACAGATGCCAGTAATATCGGGTTAGGTGCGACACTGCTACAGAAATCAGATGCATTGGATGGGGAATTAAGCCCAGTGGCATATGCTAGCAGAAAGTTGAATAAAGCTGAAACCAACTACTCAACTAGCGAAAAAGAATGTCTTGCAGTAATATGGGCGATAAAGAAATTCAATATTTATCTGTATGGGAAGGCATTTAAGTTACAGACGGATCACAAACCCTTGTCGTTTCTAGCGCAGGCTAGGCATGAAAATTCTAGTTTGCTCAGATGGTCATTACTGATGCAGCCATTTGAGTTTAGCATAGAGTATATATCTGGTAAGACAAATCTGGGAGCGGATTTTTTAAGCCGCCATCCGTGTGATGAGAATGTTGATAGTAAAGCCTATAGCAGCATACACGCGTTTCAACAAAACAATAAAACGTGTACTGCATTTCTAAGAAAACCTTGAGATACGCAAGCTGATTAATGACCTAAATTAATACTAGCATTAATTTCATTTTATACACTGCGTGATGAAAAGACAGATGGACTTAGGATAGAAAGAGGGAGGGCTGAAAGCAGGAACGCCGGCAACACTAACACGCGTCTCGCGATATACAATTAATGCCACATTTTAAAATAAACTTACTAAGAAACAGTGCGTTGAGATCCAGATTATATTTTTTCTAAATAAAAGCCTGGGACAGCGGCAGATCGGATTTTGTGCCATATTCATCGCCAGTCAACGTATTTGTGTATTATTTCTATGAATTGTGGGACCGTGGTCCTAAGTTATTGAAGCAGCACCTGGTCTGAGTTTTGCTGAATCCAGAGGCTGACAGCATACTCCTTGGTCCAGATAGCGACCAGTGCGGTGTCTCCAGAACAAGAGCGTTTTATGTGTGTGAGTGTCCCAGTGTTGTAAAGTGTTGTGGAATAAATTAAATTGTTTATCTGTCTGTGTTGTTGTGACTTACACTTCATCATTTTCATAACCCTAGACATTCAACGTAGTCATCACAATATTCCAGAATAATTCTGACTGAGGTATAAATGTGGTAGCAAGTAAGGCATCTGTAAGACACCACACTTATTAGATACAGATACCTTCACAGCTGATCTCAGTCAGTACACTAAGTCCCCTATAAATATTTATAACATCCCACTTTACCACACTGTGAGTGTGGGTGATGTGGGTTCACAAGTTCACAACATATGTGGTATGACATGGAAAATCATATAAAGGTGTAACTGCTATTGACGTTTTTCTATCGTTTATTTTCTGACGCCTGTAGTGGTTTTGATGGTATTGTATGATGGTGATATTACTAAGTGTGATGTATGAGGTCAGCTGTGAAGGCTCTTGAGTTAAAATGTAGCTGTGAATTTTCAGAAGGCCTTTCTTGCTACCACTACGACCTCACACCTTTTTTTTTTCTAATGAATGTGGCTACGTTAAAATCTAGGGTACTGAATGTAATGTGTTGTATTGACATATACAAACACACACACACAGATATTAAATAATATAATATTATCAATAAAATTTAGAACACAATGAACTAAATTCAGCTGGTGAAATTTTAGAAAGTAAATCTTTTTTAAATTTATTTGTTCTGAACCAAGGTTTTATTTTGGCCAGAACATATGAAAGATTTTGGAATTTATGAGTGAATGGCATGAATAAATGACATGATAAATAAAAGGTGTGTACGTATACAATTTTCACGAGTAGTTAATATTTCTACAGTTCATAATTTTATTTTCCCTGGGAGAACGATGAATAGATGTGCTGTTGGGGTGGCTTCATCCCTCCCTGTCTAAGCCTACCAAACATTGTCCATTAATGATGGAAGGAAATGGGATGTTTTAGTAGTAATTCACTTTGGGTGCTATGTCTATGAAGTTGGTGTAAATCCAGCAGACCAGCCTGCTTACGTAACTTCGAAAGAGTAGTTCTGGTGCTGGAATCTGGTGGCCCCACCTCTCCGTGCTTGGGGGTAATATATCGGGTGGCCCCACCTCTCCGTGCTTGGGGGCAATACAAGGCGGTTCTGCCGAGATGCGACACTGCAAAATCACCACACTTAAAATTTACTGTGTCTATCACTGGACAACTATTGAGGAATGGCAAAAAGCGCGTCTGAGCGCTGATAATATGATTGTCTGTGGCCAATCAATGCCTTGTGTTTTTTCAAATTCAAATTTCCTACACTAAAGTCATTTCAGTCATGCTTCAGTCAAGTATGGATTTTTATCTGTTAGTCCGTCCGTCTCTACTTGCGTTTTCACAAAAAACGTACTTGGTTTTTGAACCAACCTATCCGTCCCCTCTACAAATTTTGTCTTTAAAGTTATTTTTAGCCACAGCTCCCACCAATGTCCCTCTCTTTCATTCTAACTAGATTTGGACACTTGAGTCTCAAGGTCGCGGTTTTTGTGCAAATTAGTGACATGTTTGATTCAATGCAGTCTTTCGCTGATGTGAACAACACAGTCTTTTGTCAATGTCTTCATTATTATCTATCCGTCTGTATAAATAAAAGCATATTATTTCACTGCTCAAAATGGGCCATCCGGCCAGCTAATTTTTATATTCCTAACATTAGTATTAAGAAAAAGTTACTTTTTTAATTTTGTAATATTTCAAGCATCTGCGTTGTAATGCTTTTGCCGCTGAATTCAAATAAAAGGCTTGGTATCGCATAAGCGTCCCTTTCCGTACCTCGTGTCAATTTGGGGATGTGAATTTTTCCTTCTTCTCCCCCCCCCCCCCCCCCCCTTTCCCCCAATTGCGTCTCCTTAGCCTTGCTAGTCTCACGCAATTTTTCAGTCATATTTTTTTTTTCTTTTGATCCGCTGTTCTCATCCCGTTCAAATGGTTACCGTTTCAGCAATTTAATTTCCATGGCGGGTGATGACCCGCGGCGTGGGCGATCATGCCTTCTAGTAACTTACGCATTCTTTTTATCCCTACATTTTATCCTTTGGAGATATTTTTACGTTGTATCACTGTTAATTTTATGACAACGCCACAAGACAGATAACTGTACATCCATTTCACAATAAACCATAGTCACGACAGTTCACGAAATTCAGCATAAGTTATGTTCATCAATGCATCTGGCATATACTCAAAAATGATATGGCGCCAAGGGGATTATACTGTTGGCTCCAATATTACAAAAGTGCATCAATACTCCTCTCACTGATCAGATGTGCTAAATGAGTCTAATCATAAGTCGCACGAGGATGGTGTTCCAGGAGTATAGGTCAAGCTGACCTTTACAGGCATTCCTAAGTCTAACCTCGACGTAGGTGCAATCGCTGACATAGCGACGTTCATAGAACATAGAACTGTCCTTCGGCCTAAGTATGACCCGTGTACATATTAATCTCAGGTATGAATATACCTGGGGCGTGACTTCTAGTAGAAGAACCTTTATTTCTGTAATTCGTAAGTGAGCAGAGGTCGACCATTGTCAACATAAAGTTAGATTACAGATTTGAAACATAAATGAGGTATTACCTTGCTTCGAAATCAACACCACAAAACACACGCCTCCAGGCGTTTTGAATCATCAAGGGAAGGACCTTGTAAGCTAAACTAACTCACAATAGGACTCCTAATTCCCTATCAAAGAATCACAGAGACGCAAGAAGCGTCCTCTCTGCTTCACAACTTTCATAGACTCCCCGACATGAAAGCTTCTCAAGCGCACCTAACGTCCGGACATGCGCAGAACGCATACACCTGAGTAAGAGTCAAAACGAGACGATGTAGGGAACATTCCAGATAAAGATTTGTAATAAATCGCGCCTTATATGGACAGAAATAAAAACCTCAACACTGGTTTCAATCATTCCAAGAAACAGTTGACCGATACTACCATATAAGGAGAATGACCACACATCGTTCAAAAAATGGACCGACGCGTCCCGTCACAAGAGAAGGTAACCATCATTGAAAATGGTAATCACAGTCAAACAAGGGTTATCTAGCTTTGACCGAAAAAAATTAAAGTGTACAATTCAGACAAGCTAATTATACAATGTCTTTAGAAAATAATTATACAATGTCTTCGGAAAAAATTCTGTGCGTAACAAGTGCTTATCCTAATTGTTTACTAATTGTCCGTGTCTCACTTCCGTATGTCAAGATTTGTCCTATATAACTCTGAAGAGCTCTCTTTCTAACTGCCACCGGACGAACAGTTGTTGCATAAATGCTTTTCATTTTAAATAGAATACTGCTTTTATTTAGTCTATTCAACACATCACTTCCGAGATCTCGTACATCTTCCATCCGATTTTATTAATGGGCCCAGGTGTCTATTTGACCATTTTTAAACTGTTCCATTTACTGTGAAAAGCATTCCGGAGAGGTCGTTTTCTTCAAGATGACTATAGCTTTTGTCTTTTCTGCTAATAAGGTTAAGTCCTTTAATGTAACTTTCTGTCACTTCTGTATGAATCATTTCCTACAACTCATTGTCACTATTTGCCATTAAGACTGTCTCATCAGCACCACCAACTGATATAAGACTGGCTTATCAGCGCCACCCACTGATATAAGACTGTCTCATCAGCGCCACCCACTGATATAAGACTGTCTCATCAGCGCTACCCACTGATATTTCTGGCATGTCCTGTGTGGATTTTTTTTCTTCACTGTACATATTGAACAGATCTGGTGACAGCGCACATCCCTGTCTAACACTTTATTTACCTTTTGAAATGTTCTTATTTGGCTGCTGATTCTTACGGCTGCTGTTTGTTGGTAACACGTGTGCTTTATTATTCTCTGGTCATTACCATAGATGGTTATGCTTCCAAACATTTTGATAATTTACTCGTGATTCACTTTGTCAAATACGAGTAAATTATTGTAGTCTATAAAACTCAAAATATAGATCTGGTTTTACATCTGTAGCCCTCTCTATTTATTTTCTAATAATATATTTGACGTTGTTTGAACTTTTACCGTCTTCAAAATCACACTGTTCATCACTAATTGGTGTTGTGTCTTTTCTGTGCTACATTTCCATTCTTTTCACTTGTGGCTTCGCCATGCTTCTTTTGCCGTTTGTTTTACATTTCCTTATTATTTCCTTATTTAGTCTGTCGTATTCATATTTGTCTTGCTTAGTTTTCAATCTTACATCCATCATTGTAAAATATCTCGTCATCAATTTCTTATTTGAAGTCCCCTTTTCACTGATATGCTTAACACATTAACTACCGCGAGCCGGTGGGACCGGCTTTTGAAATCCTATCATTTAGACCGTGAGCCGCTCAGAGCGTCGATCTAATTTTAGTAATAAAACGAATAAAACATGTACTGAAACACTTTCTGATCTGGTTCGAGATTTTAAGTTGCCACCGGAAAACAAATTCCCAAAGCATGGTTGTTGTAGAACACTGGAAAATTGATATTATGTTCATATTTTTCAGCGTTTTGGGTTAGTTACCAAATCGTGTAAAACTGTTTACCGTGGCAACTAGTGATAGGACTACAAAAAATGCGTGTACATCTCGTCTAACGGCTGAATAGGATAGAAACGTGTTTCAACAATTGACTGATAGATCTAGCGACGAGGACAAGAGTGAAAACGGTGTGCACATTGATTGAAATAGTGATTTTGATAGAGATGGAGCGCAAGCAGTTATAATTGTGAAAATAGCGCAAGTTCTCAGCCATCGAACAGCCGCTACATAGCAACAACCTCTATTAGTTACAAACGGTGCTTATTGTAATAGAACATTCATTTATCTTTAAAATGACGTGTAATTCATAAAAATATGTAAACAGTTACGAAAACTACAGCTTACTTTGTGCAAACACCTACAGGATGAAAATCGGAAAGAAATTTTATTCAGCCATTGTGTGTTTTTCAATTCGGTAGTTAATGTGTTTTAACACATTAACTACCGCAAGCCGCTGTCAGCGGCTCACAAAATAATCACATTTGGACCGCAAGCCGCTCAGAGCGCCAATCTAATTTTAGTAATAAAACGAATGAAAAATGTACTGAAACACTCTCTGATCTGGTTCGAGATTTTAAGTTGCCACCGGAAAACAAATTCCCAAAGCATGGTTGTTGTAGAACACTGGAAAATTGATATTATGTTCATATTTTTCAGCGTTTTGGGTTAGTTACCAAATCGTGTAAAACTGTTTACCATGGAACTAGCGATAGGACTACAAAAATGCGTGTACATCTCGTCTAACGGCTGAATAGGATAGAAACGTGTTTCAACAATTGACTGATAGATCTAGCGACGAGGACACGAGTGAAAACGGTGTGCACATTGATTGAAATTGTGATTTTGATAGAAATGAGGCGCAAGCAGTTATAATTGTGAAAATATTTCAAGTCCTCGGCCATCGGAGGGCCGTTAAATAGCAACAACCTCTATTAGAGTTACAACCAGTGTTTATTGTAATAGTACATTTATTTATCTTTACAATGACGTGTAATTCATAAAAATCTGTAAACAATTACGAAAACTACAGCTTACTTTGTGCAAACACCTACAGGATGAAAATGGGGAAAAAATTCAATTCGGCCACAGTGTGTTTTTCAATTCGGTAGTTAATGTGTTAATGTATACAGGGCATGCATACATTTAAAATGCTCCGAAATACAAAAAGGGAAATTTTCCGAAATTGCAGATAATATTAAGCGACACAAGATAGAAATGATGACAAAAATAAACTACAAGTCTGTTTCTGTTATCCGAAATGTCGTACCGATAGGTTTGGAAGTTATTTTTGTCCCGTCTGAGTAGAGTGGATGGTGATAAGTGGGTGAGAAAAAAAGGTGTGAGAAATAGATTTCACGGGTAAATAGCTTACGGAGAAGATATGTCTCTGGAATGAGTAAGTTTCTCTAGTCCAGCCTATCTATACGGCTATAATTTAGTACATGACAATCTTTCCCTCCTCATACAGATAAATATAAGTTTAACTACACACACACACACACAGCTATGTGAAGACAAGACACACAAACGTGAAAAAACTACGGTTCATTGGGTATGGGTCTGACCAACACACAAAGTTAAAGTTTCTTTCGTTGTTTATTATCATTAAACTTGACAACACCAAATATCTAAAGAAAGATAAAAAAAAAATCAGATTTACATACATATGAAAAATTACAGAATAAAAGTTAATAACCCAAACGTCAAAGGTTAGCACCATGTTACAGAATAGACAGTAAAGAAAACCCAAAATTCCTACTAAATGCTACCCAGTAAAGTAAACAATTTTAAGCAAAATCCAGGTTGGTACAAGTCTTGTAACAAAGAAAAATATTCACTCTATCATACAGTGGCCACCCAATCACGCTTACCTACTCTTGGTGATATCCCTTGGAATTACAATGGTTCCTGAATATACAAAATGTCAGGTGTATTTCCCAAATTGGCCCCAGTCCATCCTCTAACAAATAAGATTAATGAGGTGGACGCCAAATTTGGTGGTTTATTCCTGGATGAACAAACGTCACCTCGAATAGTTAGTGTAAAAACCGAGATCTTGGGGTTCACAGTAAACAAAGGAAAATACTTCCAGTATTGGGAAACAGCTGGTTGCAAAAAAAAACTGTTACAATTGATAAATGATGGTAATCCTATCTTTTGGCTCTATGGTAAGTGCCGATTCTGAAACAGCAAAAATTCTGGATGATACGCTTGAATACGACTGTCAGTCATCAGATGTTATTTTTCTGCACAACCCCGGTTGGCTGATAAAATTGAACAAATATTGCTGGGTTTTGTAAGTCCAGTTAACTTTACAAGTTAAAATGGTTCTTGTTTATTTTTGGCTCACAAATGGCACAAGCCAAGAAAAAGACAACATTAACCCATCAGTAAATGAAAAAATGACCGCTGGACGCCCTTGATCAGGTCTGCGAGGAATAAAGAAACATTATGGAAAAATGCTACTATTCTATATAGCTACATATATGCACCCGGACGGAGACAAGACGATCTCTTATCCACTCCGTCAGTCCTGATTACATTTAAAAGGCACACGGTGACTTTCTTTTACACCTATACGGTCAGCTTTTCGCAAGCGCTGCGTTTTCTAGATCGGATGAAGGTATGCAACCCTCCACGCCCCTTTCGCGCGCGTTAGCGATTAGCGTACAATGTCAATTATTATTTAATTGTCCCTACGCGCACTTGCATAAATATCGCCTTTCGTTACTAGCTATTAAATTGCCGGCGTTTATTGGTCATCATATGGTATTAAACAATAGTCACTTACTATAAATACACAAAATGAAATATAACGTGAATTCTATTCTGCCACTATCAGTCGCGCCTAGCATATAATCCAGTCAGCTAACCGTCTCTTCTTGTGTGAGAAAGCGGATGCTGAAAATTTGCATTTTAACTGAACATCTGGTATAAAATAGCTACGCGTTATTTTATTTCACTGGTTTTAACAGCTAGAACTCTAAGTGAATTATAATGGTAAAAGCTTTAACACTTTAACACTTAAGCACTAATTTCTATTACCAGAACATCAGAATGAAATGATCCCCACGAATGCTATTAACACATTTAGCGAAAATGGTTCTAGTCACGCGTGCTTAGACTATCCAAAAATTATGAGTGACAACTGATAGCAGGTTTAAGAAAGCACAGTTTATATATCATCATGGTTCTCTGATCTTTAGATGCTACTTTTTACACAATTGTGTATAGCAGAGAATCAGAAACATGAGTTCCCCAAGATAAAGGTTTTACGGTCGCTCTGTCGGGCGTTGCTAATCGACATCAGAGACTTAAATCCGTGTAACGGGGTTCTCGAAGATTTTGCCCGTATCTGAAGATCAAAGCTCGGGGTTTTCCCTCTGTGTACGAACTTCAAAGAGTACTCGGGGAAAGATTTTTGCCCGTGAGTCTACTTCAAAAGGTCCGGTGTTATTCACGTGCGGTCTGTCAGGTATCCGATGATTGACAGATCAGCTCGCGTGATAAACGTAGGTAAACTAACCTGATTCGCTCCCTGTTATGACTGGCAGGTCACGAAAGTTTGTAAACAACTTCGTTTGATTATGTTCAAAGAAAAGAGGCGAGGATGAAAAATAAGCTTGTGTAAGTAATGACAGGCAGAAAAACGCTAGGTTTTGCTAGCAAATCATAGAACGCTAACGGGATTACAAAAGCTGTCAGATTACCGTAGGCTATATTTCCATTATACGTCACACAAAATCCTCGAGGACTGCTATGTTTCGGTAACCGGGTCTTTTCAGTTTCCAGACGTCGTTCACATCGTGTTTAAAAAGTAGTTTAAATTAGCCCAAATCGCGTTTTAAAAAGTAGTCTAAAATAGCCCAAATCGCGTTTTAAAAAGTAGTCTAAAATAGCCCAAATCGAGTTTTAAAACGTAGTCTAAAATAGCCCAAATCGCGTTTTAAAAAGTAGTCTAAAATAGCCCAAATCGTGTTTAAAAAGTAGTCTAAAATAGCCTAAATCGTGTTTTAAAAGTAGTTTAAAATAGCCCAAATCGCGTTTAAAAAAGTAGTCTAAAATAGCCCAAATCGCGTTTAAAAAAGTAGTTTAAAATAGCCCAAATCGCGTTTAAAAAGTAGTCTAAAATAGCCCAAATCGCGTTTTCAAAAGTAGTCTAAAATAGCCCAAATCGTGTTTAAAAAGTAGTCTAAAAGAGCCCAAATTGCGTTTAAAAAAGTAGTCTAAAATAGCCCAAATCGCGTTTAAAAAAGTAATCTAAAATAGCCCACATCGTGTTTAAAAAGTAGTTTAAAATAGCCTCAAATCGCGTTTAAAAAATTAGTCTAAAATAGCCCAAATCGCATTGAAAAATTAGTCAAAAATAGCCCAAGTGGCATTATAAAAAATAGTCTAAAAAAGCCCAAATCGCATTTAAAATGTAGTCAAAAATAGCCCAAATCGTGTAAAAAAAAGTAGTTTATAAACGCCCAAATCGCATTGAAAAAGTAATCTAAAATAGCCCAAATCGCATTGAAAAATTAGTCAAAAATAGCCCAAATCGTGTTTAAAAAAAGTAGTTTATAATAGCCCATTGAAAAATTAGTCTAAAATAGCCCAACTTGCATTTTAAAAGTGGTCTAAAATAGCCCAAAGCGCATTTAAAAAGTGGTCTAAAATAGCCCAAATCGCGTTTTAAAAGTAGACTAAAATAGCCAAATTCGCCCAAAATATCAGAAATCGCCCAAATTGTGATTGAAAAGTAGCCCGAACAAACTTTCGATTTTCAGAATATTTCGGTTTTCGTATACAAGGATATAGACCTGGGCATCATTCTGATTTTCCAGCAATATCAGAATCTACTTTCTTCCAGAAAAAAAACTCATCCGTCGCAGGTTCACGTTGGTTGCAGATACAATATGAAAATAACTTAACTGTTTGTTAGAAAATAATGTGACAGATATAGTTAAAAAAATAAAAGAACGACATATACAGCATCAAAAGAACATACAATGACAATATGAAAAGCACGTAATATTTATTTAGCGTGGAAAGAAGTTATCAGCTTTATTCAGGACAAAAAAATACTGTGGCTACAATATGAAAGACCTTTACAGATAAGTCACAAATAAAGAACGTAACAGTTTCAGTCAGAGCAGAACGGAGGAGATACAGTTTTAACAAATAGAACATTTTTAGTGAGGAAAGAACAGTTTTAGTCGGGGGAAAAAAAATTATAAACTTCAAAGTTGTAGTCGGAAAATAAGGTGGCAGATACAGTTAAAAAAAATAAAAATCATAACATATAGGCCTACAGCAGGAAAAGAACGCTACATCTAGAACGTTGAAAGAAGTTCAGTTTCATTAAGAAAACACACTTAGCAGATAAAGTTACCAAAGACATTTACAGATAAGCCAAACAGAACGTAACAGTTTTTGTAACAAAAGAACTTAACAGCTTTAACCATTTAAGAAAGTAACGGCGACACCCAGAAACAATTGTAACATAAACAGTCAACAAAGAACTTAACAGTTTTAGTCAGATAAGAAAGTAACATAAACAGACAGATAAGAACGTCACATAAACGGTCAGATAAGAACGCAACATGTAACATAAACAGTCAGATAAGAACATAATATATCAGATAAGAACGTAAGATAAACAGTCTGAAAAAGAACTAACATAAACAGTTCACAAAGAACTAAACAGTTTTAATCAGAACAGAACGCAGAAGAAAACGTTAGAAAAGAATGTTCCTACACAGAAAGAACGGAGGCGTCCCAGAATTTATTTCCTGTCACTGAACCTGATCTTAAACTCTGTAAACATGGCGGATGACTTTCAATCCATTACAACACAAGGGATAAATGTTCTCTGTAGTTCTCTCGGTAATGGTGGACATTCAATCTCCATCTGAAATTGCTCGCTTGTTGTACGTAGGCATTTGTTTGTTTGTGTCTTTGCCTCGGTTGTGCACGTCAGTGCGTGTGATTGCATGCGTGAATTTATTGATATACATTGTGATTGAAGTATTAAGCCGTGTTTTTTTTTTTTTAATCCTTCACTCCTATCGACGTAAGATTACGGGGGGGGGGGGGGGGAAGCAAACAAAACGAAGAGGGAGGAAATTGGAAGGAGGAAGAAGAGGAGGATGATGATGATAAGGAAGAGGAAGAAGAGGAGCAGGAAGAAGAAGAAGAAAGAAAGAAAAAGAAGAGAACAGAATTAACTGAAAAAATCATACATGTGGAGAGTGGTTGCCTCAGTGTATGATCTACTGAAACTATTGAGCGTGAAAGGACTGTCAAGAACAAGGGCACTTAACAGGCTAGCTGAAACCGTGGAGAGGGCGTCGATTTGGCTATGGCGCAACCGTAACTGGCTATGGAATTCAGGAAAGTAATTTACATACAACATAATGGTTACTTAAACAATTGCCTCAAGCTGGCAGCATCGATACAACTAGGAGAAGCTTAAAGTCGAAACCAAGGTGGAGTGGGTTCAATTCCCAGCACAGGCATGAACAAGATGACATGAGGCTGACACTTGGGAGTCATGACCCACCCAAGTGGGCACACATCCCCCACCCTGTCTTTTTTATTTAGAGTGTAAAGGAGATTACAGGAATGAAACACTTGTCCGATTGGGCGACCACCTCTGATGATCAGATTGCTTCCTTTTGTAGTGCTCTGTATAGTTTCCTATCATACATTAAAATAAAATGCTATGTCAGGGTTACATAACAGCTCAACGTGAGATCCAGGCTGTTAAATCACGTGACTTCATGTGTTGAAACATGTTGAGAACCCAGCATTGCACACTAAGCTTGGAGAAGGCCCTTGAACCCCAAACGTGATTCTTTGGCTTTGACCTGGTTGACTGCTTGCACGAAGATCTCACTATGGACCCAATGATAGGCAGGGGGAATCTGAGAAGTGGCTCTGTGCTGGACGCAGTTAATTCCTTGGGAGAGCCCAGAACCAGAGCACAGTATTTTAGCTATGCACAGTTGGAGAGACCCCTTGGATGGCGGGGAATGCCCAGAATGCCACGCGCTTCTTACTCCCAGCTTGGGATCAAATGTTATGATCCTTTAAATACCAGCCAAGCTGGAGAAACTGGAGCTCATGACTTTAAATCAACATGTTTCGTAATGGTAGAAAAGCCACAGGAAAGTCCTAGATCTACAGTGTAGTTTAACAACAACACAGGTCAGGTAATTTTTAAATATTTTGTTTCTGGAAATAAAGAAACAAATGTAAACAATAAAACTTATTCGTCAAATGGCAGTTATTGCTGTTTGATTTGACATTTGTTTCATGCATTCCAATAGATCAGTAAAGTATCACTCTGAATTTCGAATAACTTGGGAGAAAAGATTAAAAAACAATAAATAAAAAAATAAAAAAACACAAATATATGTAAAATAAAATAAAAATTAAGGAAAGAAAAAAGAAGAAGAAGAAGAAAGGGGAAGAAGAATAGGGAAGAAGAAGAAAGATAGAAAGAAAGAAAAAAAGAAAGATAGAAAGAGAAAAAAGAAAAGAAATAAAGTAGCAAAGGAAGAAACAAAGAAAGAAGATTATGATTAATGTGAGAATAATCAGATAGAAATTGAAAATGAGAAAAGATTATTTCGATCAATAGAAAAAAACAATAAGGACGTAACAAGAAGGAAGATAAATATGATATCGATGACAAAACAAATAACATAGAAGAAAAAAATGAAGTACAGGAAACAACAATTCGACCACTGCTAAACAAAATTCCCCCCCCCCCCCCCCCCCCAGCCCCCCCCCCACCCCCCCCCCCCCCCCCCCCCCCCCCCCACCCTTCCCAATATAATGTTCCGGTGCCAATGAAAAAAAGATGGAACAGAAAAAATGGGAAACATTCCTCACCTCTAAAAATACAGCAGGGAAATTTCATTAACACAAAATATTGGAAATAAAAAAAAAATAAAAATAAAACAGCAAACAAGATGGACAAATAAAAAGCAGCGGTTACAAACGCGTTGCCTGGAAGCTGCGTGTCGCTTAGTGAATTCTATTTTTGTGGCGTTTTCTTCTTCATATTTAGTGGCTGGCTAAGAAAGAAACCTCTTGATAGCATTAACAAACAGTCCTGGTTCTGGAAGACTCAGGGTTACGTGAAGTAGTGCTAGACCCAAGTTCACACTGACAACAAGAAAAAATACAGTGGAAATAATTTGAGCTGATGGCACGTGACAGGAGGATTTGGCATGTTTCTTGAAAGCCTATGCTCATTGGAAGCTAAAGAGCATTCATGATTGAATGAGAAAAAAAAACCACTGGCGATAGATAGGACACACATTGAGGAAGGTTGTTGATAGTATTACAAGGCGATTCTCATTCTGGAAACTCCAGGGTAAGAGAGGTAGTGGAAGACCAAAAGCTCATGGAAAAAAATTAACGAACGAATGAAGCTTTTTTTTCAAAGAGAACTGGGGACAGACATGAAGGGGAGGAAGAGGAAATAGAAACACCTGGGGACAGACATGAAGGGGAGGAAGAGGATATAGAAACACCTGGGGGCAGACATGAAGGGGAGGAAGAGGATATAGAAACACCTGGGGGCAGACATGAAGGGGAGGAAGAGGATATAGAAACACCTGGGGACAGACATGAAGGGGAGGAAGAGGATATGGAAACACCTGATGACAAACATGAAGGGGAGGAAGAGGATATAGAAACAACTTGAGCTGCTTGCACGGGGCAGGAAGACTTGGCATATTTTGTTTAAGGCTTATGCTCTGTCGGGAGCTTACATGTATAGATTGATTGATTGATTGACTGAAGGAGGACACACTGACAAAACCTGTTGATAGCATTACAAGGCAATCCCTGTTCTGGAATTCCAGTGTAAAAGAATTAGAAGTAGACCGAAGAATACATGGAGAAGAGAACTGGAGATAGGCATAACAATGATGAGATTGACGTGGAAAGAACGTGAGCTGATGGCAGGCGACAGGAGGACGTGGCATGTATTTGCTGAAGGCTAATGCTCCTTGGGAGGCTAAAGAGTATTGGTTGATTGAAAGAGGACAAGATGAGAAGAAGACGCTGAAGATGGATAGGACGTACATTGAGAAAACCTGTTGAAAGATTTACAAGACAGTCCTTGTTGCGGAATCCCCTGGGTAATAGAAGTAGAGGTAGACGACAAACACATAAGGAAGACAACCGGAAACAGAAATGCAAATGATGAATAAGGCATGGACAGGCCGTCAGCTGAAGACACGTGACAGGAGAACTTGGAAAATGTTTGTTGAAGACATATGGGGGCTCGTCCACATATGACGTTACGCAATTTTTGCCATTTTTGAATAGTCACATTTCGTCACATACAAAAAACTCACACCACTTTTATGTGACGTCACACATCTCTGACCAGCCTCCCATTTTTCAATTTTTGTTGTTGTTGTAATACTAAATAGCAACAACGTAATTGATTGTAAATGAGTAATTAGTAAATATACCTGTCAAAATAATGACAGGGGAAGAACTAAAGCAAACGTCTTAACCTTTCAGCATCTACAGCACATGTAGAAGACTGGAAAACTAATTTTGTTGATTCTGAATAGAGTTATTTTATCTATTCAGGTAAAGTGTAGAAAAAAAACATTTTTGGATTTTGTTTTTTAAGGGATGTAGTTAATCCTCTTCCTTGGCTGAAGGAAACAATCAAATGGGAAAAAAACCAATAAACTGTATTAGATTTTTGATACTTTACCATGTGTTTTCTATTTATTATCTATTATTTAAAACGTAATTGCGTTGCGCAGTTTAGAGCAAAGGGTAGAAGCTCACGACTTTTATATAAGTTCCAGGCTGCAACTTTGGTGGGAAAGAGTGTGTGATGTCCGTTTCGGGACGCTTAAGATATATATATATTTAACTCTTTGACTCCGGAATTATTTTCCACCTTGTGCCGTAATTTAAATTCGTGATAGACTTAAAACAACTCTCACAGCGTTGTTTTGGCACGGGTATCAAATCTAACCAACGCTCGGAGCGTTGTTCCGGAGTCAAATAGTAAGGTGGTCCACAAGAAAGGTGCTATCTATTGCGGATAAAAGTTAACAAATGCGGAAAAATGTTAACTATTACAGATAAATATTAACTATTGCGGATATTTAAAAAAAAAAGGAAATATAAGTTATGTAAGAAGCGAGCATGACTCTTACACGTTTGTGTGTCGTCGCATTTTTAAAAAACCCCCCTGCCCTATCGTCACAAAATTTTGACCCCCTCCCCCGCCATTGCGTGAAGTCATGTGGACGACCCCTACGCCCCTAGGGGAGTTGAATTGTTATGATGTGAATGAAGCAGGACTGACCATCCTTATGGTTACACTCCAGTGCCTCAAATGGCATAGGCCCTCAACAGATTTCCACCAAGCCTTCCAGTCTTTCTGTTGTTTGTTTATATCTTCTTCATGTCTTTCTCTAGCTTCCTTTCTTCATGGGTTTGTTCAGACGTTATTGATCTCTCTTCCCCTTGAGATTCCGGAACAGGGACTACCCTGTAACGCTAGCAACAGACTTCCTCAGTGTGTGTCTTATCCATCGCCAGCGCCGTCTTCTAACCTTTGACAAATTAACTGGGTTATAATTCAGTGAAGACTGACTGTTTTTTAATTTGTTTGTTTATTTACTGCAATTTTATTTGTGTTTTGGGGGAATAGAGCGCCGAGATGTAGTGATTAGAGATCTCGTTACGCTAGGCAAATGGGCGTGGTTCGAAACCAGTAAGCGCCCCACTCTAGTTTACCCATATTAGTAATAATTTTATTTTGCTTTCTATTTTACCCAGCTGAAAATGGGTACCCGCCTTCTAGGGAAGGCAAAGTACAAGAGGAAGATTGCCGGTCATTACATCTTGTAAACCTGAGAGCAAGTATAGTGAAGAATATAATATACTTCCCCTACGTCAGTATTTGCCATTTCTTTGAAGGGTTTACCTACTAGTGGCGAAGCAGATATTCTTCAACATAGACTGAGGTCTATATCAATACAAAATGCCTATCAAAAAAAGATAACTCTGAACTGCAGGCTGATAAATAATGAGCCCTGAAAAGGACAGATAGTATCAATCAGCTAGCATTATCCAACTCTGAGAAGTGCTAATACTGAAAATGACTGCTAATATCTATCAGCTAGCATGATCCAACTCTGAGAAGTGCTAGTACTAAAAAGGACTGGTAGTATCTATCAGCTAGGATGATCCAACTCTGAGAAGTGCTAATACTAAAAAGGACTGGTAGTATCTATCAGCTAGGATGATCCAACTCTGAGAAGTGCTAATACTGAAAATAACTGCTAGTATCGATTAGTTAGCATGATTCAACTTTGAGAAGTGCTAATACTGAACTTAACTGCTAGTATCGATAAGTTAGCATGATTCAACTCTGAGAAGTGCTAATACTGAACATAAATGATAGTATCGATTAGTTAGCATGATTCAACTCTGAGAAGTACTAGTACTGAAAAGGACTGCTAGTATATTTCACCTAGCCTGAAAAGGATTGCTAGTATCTATCAGCTAGAATGATCCAACCATGAGAAGGGTTGGCCCTTAAAATGACTTCTAGTATCTAACACCTAAAATGATCCAACCATGAGAAGGGTTGGCCCTGAAAATGAGATCTAGTATCTAACATCTAGAATGATGAAAGCATGAGAAGGGCTGGCCCTGAAAATGATTGCTAGTATCTATCAGTTAGCATGATGAAACCATGAGAAGGGCTGGCCCTGAACAGGACTAATAGTATCTATCAGTTAGCATGATGCACCCATGAGAAGGGCTGGCCCTGAACAGGACTATTAGTATCTATCAGTTAGCATGATGAAACCATGAGAAGGGCTGGCCTTGAACAGACTATTAGTATCTATCAGTTAGCATGATGCAACCATGAGAAGGGCTGGCCTTGAACTGGACTATTAGTATTTAACAGTTAGCATGATGAAACCATGAGAAGGGCTGGCCTTAAACAGGACTATTAGTATTTATCAGTTAGCATGATGAAACCATGAGAAGGGCTGGCCTTGAACAGACTATTAGTATCTATCAGTTAGCATGATGCAACCATGAGAAGGGCTGGCCTTGAACAGGATTATTAGTATTTATCAGTTAGCATGATGCAACCATGAGAAGGGCTGGCCCTGAACAGGACTATTAGTATTTATCAGTTAGCATGATGCAACCATGAGAAGGGTTGGCCCTAAACAGGACTATTAGTATTTATCAGTTAGCATGATGAAACCATGAGAAGGGCTGGCCCTGAACAGGAGTATTAGTATTTATCAGTTAGTATGACGCAACCATGAGAAGGGCTGGTCCTGAACAGGACTATTAGTATTTATCAGTTAGCATGATGAAACCCTGAGAAGGGCTGGCCCTGAACAGGACTATTAGTATTTATCAGTTAGCATGATGAAACCATGAGAAGGGCTGGTCCTGAACAGGACTATTAGTATTTATCAGTTAGCATGATGAAACCCTGAGAAGGGCTGGCCCTGAACAGGAGTATTAGTATTTATCAGTTAGTATGATGCAACCATGAGAAGGGCTGGTCCTGAACAGGACTATTAGTATTTATCAGTTAGCATGATGAAACCCTGAGAAGGGCTGGCCCTGAACAGGACTATTAGTATTTATCAGTTAGCATGATGAAACCATGAGAAGGGCTGGCCCTGAACAGGACTATCAGTATTTATCAGTTAGCATGATGAAACCCTGAGAAGGGCTGGCCCTGAACAGGACTATTAGTATTTATCAGTTAGCATGATGCAACCATGAGAAGGGCTGGCCCTGAACAGGACTATCAGTATTTATCAGTTAGCATGATGAAACCCTGAGAAGGGCTGGCCCTGAACAGGACTATTAGTATTTATCAGTTAGCATGATGAAACCATGAGAAGGGCTGGCCCTGAACAGGACTATTAGTATTTATCAGTTAGCATGATGAAACCATGAGAAGGGCTGGTCCTGAACAGGACTATTAGTATTTATCAGTTAGCATGATGAAACCATGAGAAGGGCTGGCCCTGAACAGGAGTATTAGTATTTATCAGTTAGTATGATGCAACCATGAGAAGGGCTGGTCCTGAACAGGACTATTAGTATTTATCAGTTAGCATGATGAAACCCTGAGAAGGGCTGGCCCTGAACAGGACTATTAGTATTTATCAGTTAGCATGATGAAACCATGAGAAGGGCTGGTCCTGAACAGGACTATTAGTATTTATCAGTTAGCATGATGAAACCATGAGAAGGGCTGGCCCTGAACAGGAGTATTAGTATTTATCAGTTAGTATGATGCAACCATGAGAAGGGCTGGTCCTGAACAGGACTATTAGTATTTATCAGTTAGCATGATGAAACCCTGAGAAGGGCTGGTCCTGAACAGGACTATTAGTATTTATCAGTTAGCATGATGAAACCATGAGAAGGGCTGGTCCTGAACAGGACTATCAGTATCTATCAGTTAGCCTGATGAAACCATGAGAAGGGCTGGCCCTGAACAGGATTATTAGTATCTATTATGGAGACGATAGCGCTATAAGCGCTTAGCCAATGGGGTGCTAGTGACGATCGGGAAAAGACCGATTGACTCCTGGAAAGACAGATGACACTGGGAAATACTAGAAACCAGCTGACCGGGTTAGCACTCCGTAAGCTTTATTCAATTGCTACAGGACCCAAAAATGATAGATGCCCCCAGGATTCACCGAAAGGGGGGAGGATGATGAATCCACATGCGCCTCATTGGAATCGACCAGATCCGTTACACGGACTTCGAGCTCTGAACAACGGCTGGAATTTCCATGTGCCTGTGGTAGGGAATTCTCTACTCAGAGAGGAATGAAAATCCACAGAAAGAAAAAGGGGTGTGGGAGGTCATCAGGGGGAGATCAACAGCGCTCTGTCTCGACGGATAAGACGTTAGAAGAAAGCAGCCAGGAGTCAATCCACAGTGCTGAGTACATTCAAGTTGATCTGCCAGATGATGATCTCACACACTTCTTGGACGGGAAGAGAGATGCAATCAAGTTTCCACCTGCCAGTGCAAAAGGGCTTTGGGAACAGCTGGACGAAGCCTTGGCAAAAGAGTTGGATAACAACCTGAAGCAGATAACTTTGGAGAAGAAGCTGGAAACCTTCGGCGACGTAATATATCTGCACTGTCGCAAAGTGTTCGGAGTGAGGGAGGCAAGGGATAGTAACCCACCACGGAAAAGTAGAAGACAAATTAAAATAGAAGAAATCAGGAAACAGAAGAAGCATGCCCGAAAACTGTTTAAGAACGCAGTTGCCACAGAGAAGGAAAGGTTACGACAAGTTTGGGAGCACCTGAAAGGCCAACATAATACCCTTTGTAGAGCGGAAAGGTTGTGCAGGAAGAGAAGAAAGACTCGAAGGGATAGGGAAAGATTCTTTAGGGAGCCCTTCAAGTTTGCCAAAGAACTGTTTGAGCAGCCACGGTCGGGTACGCTAAACATCAGGAAAGAAGACCTGGAAGAACACCTTAGAATGACATATTCAGAAGGTCGTAAAGATGAACCGCTCAGCAGCATGGCAGGCCTTAAATGGCCGAGTAAGCCAGGAGCTGAATTTAAAACCAAGCCCCCAACAGTGCAAGAGGTAGAAAGCATTGTCCAGAAAGCTCGGTGCAAGTCAGCTCCAGGTTCTAATGGTGTTCCATATATGGTGTATAAGAGATGCCCTGAGGTGCTCAAACGACTGCTCCGTTTACTGAAGAATGCGTGGAAAACCCAGCTCGTAAGCAAGGAATGGAGAAAGGCAAACGGAGTCTACATCCCGAAGGAACAAAATTCCACAAACATCAGTCAGTTCAGGCCAATCTCACTACTCAATGTGGAAGGGGAGATATTCTTCTCAGTGATGGCGAAAAAGACCTCACTACATACCTCCTGGCAAATGGGTACATTGACACTACCATTCAGAAAGGAGGTATCCCAGGTACACCAGGATGTCTAGAGCATGCCACAATGATCTGGGAAGCAATCCAAAAAGTAAAGTCTGACAGAACAAACCTCAATGTAATCTGGTTGGATCTAGCGAATGCTTATGGATCCGTTCCACACCAGATGTTGTGGCAGGCCCTAGAAATGTATTATGTTCCCACAAGAGATAGCAGCAATGCTGAAGCTGTATTTCGCAAGGGTTTTCTGTCAGATTTTCAACCAGAGAGTACACAACGAAGTGGATTGGCCTTGAAGTTGGAATTGCGATGGGATGTACCATCTCTCCGATACTATTCGTGATCGCTTTGCAGGTAATCCTCCATGCGGCTGAAGGAATGGCTATAGGTCCAAAGCTCGGTGGAATGTGTCACATGCCTCCGCTCAAAGCATTCATGGATGACACAACAATTCTGACATCAGATGAACATCAGGCCCGGAGGATGTTAGCACGCCTGGATGAACTAGTCAGTTGGTGCAGAATGAGCTTCCAACCCAAGAAGTCGAGAAGCCTATCAGTCAGGAAAGGGAAGATAGCAGAGGTCATATTCAAGGTTTCCAACCAAAGAATCCCTACTGTAATTGAGGAACCTGTTAAAAGTCTTGGCAGGGTGTACGATGCCTCATTAAAAGACTCGAAGGCAGTGCAACAGACAATAGAAATGGCAGACAGAGGACTACAGATCATAGACCAAAGCAGGCTCCTGGGAAAGTTCAAACTGTGTGTTGCGTGATAAATGTTCCACATTTTTTTTTAATCGGGAGGAGGTGGTGATATGTTGCGTGATAAATTCTCGCAACATCGTTTTATTACAATATCTATTTTATAACGCAAGGGCAACAACTGCTTGAAATTTATAGTCACTTTTCTCGGTAAGCATTTGTCTTCTCGCGTTGGTATCGAATGCAGTTAAGTTTGAGCTGTGGTCATTTTGCGCTGGACTGCGCATGACTTGTCTTGCTTCTTGGTCGATCGGTTTCCGCCCACCACTAGTGGAGTGAGCGATTTGAATGGCGAAAGAGATGCCTCGTTGAAGAGGGGATCTCCGCTATTTTTTGTTCTGTCAGGGATGTGTAGTCCTCTTAATGGATATTTCGTTTATTCGAGATAATACCTCTAGTGTTTCCCACATGTCGGGAGGCGTGATATTTCTGTGTATTTCCTGAAGGCAAGGTAAATTGACTTTTTCATTAACTCTATCGATTTTGGGTCGTGAGCGATTTCGATTCATAGCCTGTCTTCGAAAGTCGTCGTCACGAGATGTTTTCCCAGCTCACATGTCGCTGTATTGTACTGCATCGGTTGATGCATGTCCCAAGGACCATTACTTGCTACTTTGTTAAATGAACTAGGTTTGGAAAACCTTTATTATCTAGAGGATATTTTTGAGGACATTATTTATACTTCGGCAGACGTGTCTGTCTTGCTGAAGTCAGACTAAGGAGAGTGAACTGATCTCATACATCTGGTTATCTCCTGGCTGTTATAGAAAAGGATGGAGTTTTTCACCTGACTACATTTACAGCACTATGAAATATAACATGCATCTGACTCATCATTGTAATGCTGTCTACCGTCTATTGCTGTATTGAATGTTGCTGTGATAATGACTGTTTGATGTGCCTACATATTCGCGTAACCATTTTGTCACTGTGGCGTCCACAATAAATAATGAAGAAAAACGTCAACGGCTGTTACAAGAATCATTGACTTTATACGTCGTGAGTTTACTGACGTCCTATGTGGATTGCCCTGTTATTTTTGTATGAACATTGTTTGACTGAACACATCTGCACACTACACAAAACCAGACATGCGGATACCATCCATCATCATATGGCATCACGCATCACTGTGGTGCCTCCAGTTCATGTTGATACCGAAGTTGCTGTGGCCACTGCTTATATATGAATTAAGCACAAGTACAGTGGAAGCTATAGAGCAGAAGGTCAACAAGTTCATGAGAAAATGGTTAGGGGTACCACCAGGTCTGTCAGATGTAGCACTGTACTGCAAAAAGTCAAAACTTCTGCTTCCCTTCAAGTCAGTTGTTGAAGAGTACAAAGTTGGAAAGGCAAGGCTTGCAATGATGCTTCGCGAGTCAGCTGATGACGTGGTTAAGTCCATTCAGCCCACACTGAAAACGGGACGGAAGTGGAGAGTTGAAGAAGCTGTTGATGCTGCCCAAGAGTCACTCAAACTGAGGGAGGTAATCGGATACACACAAACGAATAGACGGGGATTTGGTCATGGAGAAATCCGCTGGTGGTCCAATGCATCAAGCAGGGAGCGCAGAGACATGGTAGTTCAGGAGATACGAGGAGCTGAGAATGATAAGAGGCTGCAAAAAGAAGTGCAGCAGGTCCAACAAGGCCAATGGACTACATGGGAAGGAGCTCTGCAGAGGTCCTTAACATGGAATGATATATGGCATATGGCACCTCTTAGGCTCAGCTTCGTTGTTAGATCAATGTATGACCTGCTGCCGTCGGCCACCAACCTTGTAAAATGGGGAAAGTCGGTTGATGAGCAGTGCCCCCTGTGCCAGGGGAGGCAGACACTTGAACACGTGCTCTCAGCGTGTAAGGTGTCATTAGGGCAAGGGCGATACACTTGACGCAATAACAAAGTGCTAAATGAGCTTGCTGCGACAATAGATCTGGCAACGTTGAAGGCGAATAGCAAACCCAGGCCGAGCACCGCAAATACATACTTTCTGAGGGCAGGAAAGTCAGCACACCCCAAACCGAGTAAACCTGGTAGCAGTTTACCATCTCTTCTTGACTGTGCAAACGACTGGGAGATGGCAGTAGACCTACCTGGACGAGGGGCATATCCAGAGAGTATCAGAAAATCGCGGAGACGGCCGGATATAGTGCTTCATTCTTCAGCAACGCTTCAGGTCATACTGATTGAACTGACCGTGCCATTTGAATCCAGATTAGACGAGCAACATTCGTTCAAAGCGGCCAAGTATAGTGATCTGGCCGCGGATCTGAGACACGATGCGTTCACTGCAAGGGTCATGGCTGTTGAAGTGGGCTCAAGAGGGCTTGTGGCTGCATCAGTGTATGATTTGTTGAAACTGTTGGGGCTGAGGGGACAGTCGAGAACAAGGGCAGTGAAGAGGCTTAGTGAAACTGCCGAAAAGGCATCAGGCTGGCTGTGGAACCACCGGAATGGGCAATGGAAATCGTGACAATAAACGCTGCGGTACAGAAAACACCAAATTTTTCTAAGTCCACAATACGCTGAGTTTTTTTGGTGTACAAGTGAAAGGACTGTGACTGAGGGACAACAGGCGGCGTATATTATAAGTGTTAAGATCCCGTACCGCTCTTGATGTCTGCTTTTCAACAAACCGTTAGTGTCATGTTAAAATGTCCACCAATAGCGGTTAAGTTCTTCCCAATTTTGTTTATATCACTGATGAAAGTACAGTGGATAAGACCGC
>JAMPIV010020354.1:0-27957 GCA_024509875.1 Oreohelix idahoensis
GATCACTGAGTTCCGTATATCACGCCGCTTCAAACGGGATGGTGGAGCGTCTAAATCGATCAATAAAACAGATGTTAGGAAAGATTACAATCGATTTTCCTAAAGAGTGGGACCGAGTTTTACCAGCGGTACTTTTTGCATATCGTGAAATACCGAATGAGCATACAGGTTTCAGTTCATTTCAACTTGTATTTGGTGCTCAGCCTAGAGGTCCATTGTCCTTGATCAAAGACTTGTTGATTGATTCTTCCTTATCGCAAGAAACTCAATCGTCTTACGAGTATGTTGTAAATCTTAGGAAAATAATCATGGATGCATGCCAGCTGGCAACGATGCATCGGAGAGAGCTAAAGAAAAATCTCGTATGTTACAGAATCACTCAAGACGTCTTCGTCTTCTTGTACCAGGCGACGAAGCGTTCGTGCTTTTACCGAGCAAACAGAATCGACTACTGATAACTTGGTGTGGTCCATTCAAGATTCTGTCACGTATTTCAGATGTCGATTATGTCCTTGATGTTAAGGGACAAAGAAAGATTTTTCACATTAACATGTTGAAAGAGTTTCACTCAAGACCTGAACATCTTCATGCAGTCTTTCACGCTGTTGATAATGTAGGTTCACATCCAACGAGCTGGGCGTCTTTATCAGTTATTCAGGAAGAAGAATCTTCTTTCCCAGCTGTATCAATGACGTTTCCTAGTCTACCGGTTCAATCTACCGAAACTTGGGAGGACGTAACAATCTGTCCGAATCTTACACTTGAGAACAAAACACATGTATCCGAATTATTACATTCGTTTCATGATGTACTTACAGATATACCAGGCAAAACAAATGTCATCACACATGACATCATTTTAAATGATGAAAATGCTATTAGAGTGCGTCCATACCCGATACCATTACACTTTCAAGACAAAGTAAACAAAGAAATAGATGACATGCTGCAATTAGGTATAATCAGTTCTTCTCAAAGTAATTTTGCTTTTCCCATGGTTGTAATAAGAAAACAAGACAATAACATTAGGCTCTGCATTGATTTTAGAAAATTAAATCAGGTCACAATTTTTGACGCCGAACCGTTACCATTGTTGGATGATCTTTTACCAAAATTAGCAGATGCAGTATATTTCAGTAAGTTCGATCTGTCAAAAGGTTATTGGCAGGTCCCGTTGGCGGAAAGATGTAAACATTTTACGGCTTTTGCTACTCCCAGAGGGTTGTTCCAGTTCAATTT
This sequence comes from Oreohelix idahoensis, assembly GCA_024509875.1. Lineage (NCBI taxonomy): Eukaryota > Metazoa > Mollusca > Gastropoda > Stylommatophora > Oreohelicidae > Oreohelix > Oreohelix idahoensis. Next base: position 1,240 of record JAMPIV010020354.1, read on the forward strand.
TATGTGTTTTGGACTGATGAACGCACCTGCTACGTTCACTAGAATGATGAGAAGTCTCTTCTCGCATAGACAAGATATAATCTCGTACATAGATGATATTTGTTTGTTTAGAAACACTTGGGAAGAACACTTTCACGGTTTACACTCTCTATTATCCACGCTCAGATCTGCTGGGTTATCTGCTAGACCATCTAAGGTGTATATTGGATTCTCTGAGATTACTTTTCTAGGTCATAGGATTGGTCATGGGAATCTTCAAACTTTGGAGCAGAATGTTTCCAAGATTCTAAATCTTTCCATTCCTAGGACAAGAAAACAAGTCAGGAGTGTGTTAGGACTAGTGCAATATTATGGTAAATTTATTCCTAACTTATCTTCAATTACATCAGATCTGTCCACTTTACTTAGGAAAGGGGCTCCTAATGTAATTAGGTGGACTCCAGAATGCAATGCTGCTTTTCTTAAAATTAAAGATTTGTTTTCATTCCCACCGATTTTAAAACTACCCAGGCTTAATAATCTTTATACTCTTCGAACAGACGCTTCGTCCAAGGGCGTTGGTGCTGTGTTGCTTCAACAATTTGATCGACATCTGCATCCGATCACGTACATTTCGAGAAAGTTAAACAAGGCGGAAATGAATTATTCGGTGTTGGAAAAGGAACTTCTCGCAGTGGTATGGGCAGTAACCAAATTAGAGAAGTATCTGTTAGGTGTATCTTTCGTAATACAATCAGATCAGAAGGCTTTAGCGTATTTAAAGACGAAGAACCATAAATGCGCCCGAGCAGCCCGTTATTCGATTCTGATGCAGCCGTATAATTATACTATTCAAGCAATTCGAGGGTCCGACAATGTGGTTGCAGACGTACTGTCGAGGTGCCCTCAGGAAGACAGTACACAAGTTTTTAATGACAGTTAGTCCATGGCCAACAGTAGTGGTGATGTAATTGGGACATTGAATTTTTATTAGTGTTATCCGGAACCCAATTTGGTATTTATGGTGTAAGGTGCACATACAGTGTACTATAATATGACTGTACGGCAATGATATTCTATAGCGTATTTTTGCGTGTATATTATAGAGGTTCCTAGGGGCATTGACATAAGTAATTTGTAACCAATGTATGCATGTATTTGCTATTTTTGGGGTTGGATCAGGAATAAACAGATATGGGATTTGCAGTGTACTCTGTATTGGTGAGGTACATATTATTGCAATCATTTTCCTATGGAGAGGTAATCCTATTAGATATAACCCTATTATATAAGTTTTGGTTCTAGTATTATTGATACTAGAGGTAATAGAGGGCGGTGTTGATTCCGCGTAATTTGTTTTAATTTAGTAATATTATTACTTCCTACATGGATTTTATTCATAAGGCAGTAGATTATTATGACTTGTTTATCACCTTTTCATCTCATCGACGACTGACTGATTATATTATGAGACATTAGCTGACGTAGACTTACTGAGACGTAGGATAGTATTATGTTGGTATGGTTTTTTTTAAATTACCTTAAATGGTACATTTTTGAAGAAAAAAGAAACTACGTGTCTTTTTTCTTAACGGTGGTAGGAGATAATTGTTGCGTATGGTTTTTTACAACATTTCTGGTGTTGCGCATCAAATAGCGCTGAGTTGAGTTTGGGGAAAATATTTGATGATATGTGAATAGTACACTTAGGTGCATTATTCATGCGCGCAGTAAAAAAGGATGACGTAGGAGTTTTTGTGTGTTGAAACAATGACGTGGAGAACAAAAATGGACCCCAGAAATAAACAAGACGCGAACAGCCTTGTGTGTGCTGGTTTGCTTGAAAACCCATAGAAAAGGGTTATACTGATTCGTGCCATGAATGGGAATGTATACCAGGATGAGTACTATTAATAATGTATAATGTGATGCTTATGATTTTTTAGACTGGCAGGTCTATACACCGTAAAAATCGGAGTCTTAAAGATCCTGCCTGCTCTGTCGCTAATGTGTACTGACTTTTGGGGGAATTCATGTTAATGAAGTTAAATGAGTTTGAACACAAGGTACGGGAGAAGGGCACGGATATAATCAATACATAGAGATGTATAGAAGTATTGGGACTAATAAGCAACAATGTATTACCGTCAAGGAGTATAACACTATGTTACGAATAGACAGAATGACATTAACTAAGGACGGTTCATCATGTCTCATGGATCATGAGTTTTCATTAAACTGTGTTGTTAATTTACCGGAACAGCATTGGCTTCTTACCTGGTTATAGTTGAGCTGTTGGGCATATCTGAGACATTACTAATTCGTGATCCCTTGTGAGAGAACACTGCATAAATAATACAGGGACGATACAGTGCAGTTTTTGGCACACCCACGAACAAAACATTCGCGTGACACTTTTGTTGTATACCAATGTTCTAACATTCATATAGACACATATAGCAATAATGATGGTATACATATATCAAATGCAGACAAACTCTTTTAATACACGGGAATAAACGAACGGGCGGACAGTACTTTAACATAATTGTTGCGTATGGTTTTTTACAACATTTCTGGTGTTGCGCATCAAATAGCGCTGAGTTGAGTTTGGGGAAAATATTTGATGATATGTGAATAGTACACTTAGGTGCATTATTCATGCGCGCAGTAAAAAAGGATGACGTAGGAGTTTTTGTGTGTTGAAACAATGACGTGGAGAACAAAAATGGACCCCAGAAATAAACAAGACCCGAACAGCCTTGTGTGTGCTGGTTTGCTTGAAAACCCATAGAAAGGGGTTATATTGATTCGTGCCATGAATGGGAATGTATGCCAGGATGAGTACTATTAATAATGTATAATGTGATGCTTATGCATTTTTTAGACTGGCAGGTCTATACACCGTAAAAATCGGAGTCTTAAAGATCCTGCCTGCTCTGTCGCTAATGTGTACTGACTTTTGGGGGAATTCATGTTAATGAAGTTAAATGAGTTTGAACAGAAGGTACGGGAGAAGGGCATGGATATAATCAATACATAGAGATGTATAGAAGTATTGGGACTAATAAGCAACAATGTATTACCGTCAAGGAGTATAACACTATGTTACGAATAGACAGAATGACATTAACTAAGGACGGTTCATCATGTCTCATGGATCATGAGTTTTCATTAAACTGTGTTGTTAATTTACCGGAACAGCATTGGCTTCTTACCTGGTTATAGTTGAGCTGTTGGGCATATCTGAGACATTACTAATTCGTGATCCCTTGTGAGAGAACACTGCATAAATAATACAGGGACGATACAGTGCAGTTTTTGGCACACCCACGAACAAAACATTCGCGTGACACTTTTGTTGTATACCAATGTTCTAACATTCATATAGACACATATGGGAATAATGATGGTATACATATATCAAATGCAGACAAACTCTTTTAATACACGGGAATAAACGAACGGGCGGACAGTACTTTAACATGGTGGCCAATAAAATGTACCTTCCCGTTCTATAAATTCAGATATTTGGAGCTCAATTAATTGCCACGCATATTGGAACAATGACACTTGTTGCAGGCTCAATCAATCGATCGTTATGTCAAAGTCGTAACCTTGACTTAGAAGGTCAACGTTCGTGTGATGTACATATTCAAGTCTCCAGAGAAGTATCATAATTGTACCGGGGGAATTATGCTACAGTTTTCGATTTCCATTTTCAAGTTCTGCTGTGTACCTGCGAAGGTTACATTGAGTGACGTCATTCGGTAACAGATACTTTCAACCAGAGCAAATTACTGTTCGTTTTGGAGAATTGCTAACCTTGAATTCAGCTGTATGAATTTCATAACCTGTGTTGGATCGAAATATGTACGAGGAGTATTGGGATTCCCTCAGATAAGTAGACATTGTTATTATGGTGTCAGTACCCTGGTTATTATTAGTGAGCACCTTTCTTTGTCATTTTAACTCGTAAGATGCTTGTTCTTCATCATAGGTGTCCTGAGGTGTTTTCCTAGGTTGATTTCAGGTCGATGAATCGCAAAGGCTTATAGCCAATTTCTTTGGGGCTGCTGAAATGTTGTAGATTTTTGTGTTGACTCCGTGGTTCTTTACGGTATGATCTCTTCTTTAATTGTTGAGGTTCGGTGATTGTCATTGCTAACGTGTATATTTCTATGTAATTGATTCTCTTCATGGATCATTATGTTTTCAGTAGTACTATTATCTTGTATAATTTCTTAGTTGATTGATTTATAGCTGCATATTTTATTAAATAAAAGATGATTAATCTCCAATAATGAGTATCGATAAGGTTTCGATTATAAGATATTACTTATAAGACTACAGTTTATTTGATGAGGTAAATATTAGAATTCAGAATTTGAAATGTCGACGGCGGAATACTTCATTAAACAGGGTAAAATTCTTGGTTTATCAGGAGACAAATTACAAGAGTTTGCTCAAACAGAATATAAAGAGGCGCAGGAAAGAGAGAAACGTCAGTTGGAATTAAAAGATAGAGAATTAGCCAATCAAGAACGTATGTATGAAACGGTTGGAAATGGAAGAAAATGAGAAAAGGAGGCAAGACGAAGAGAGAATTAAACACTTGGAGATGGAAGAAAATGAGAAAAGGAGACAATATGAATTTACACTTGAGGGAGAAAAACGAGCGCATGAAGAGAGAATGTTGCAGTTAGAAATTGAAAGACAGAAGTTGCAAAATGGAAATGCTACTAGTCAATCACACACTCAGAATGATGGTCAAAAAGGTGACATTAAAATCCATTTGCCCATGTTTAAACCAGGGGTCGACGATATTACGTTCTTCTTGTCAAGATTCCAATTGGTATGCACAGAATATAAAATTGATAAAAGTAAGTGGTGTAGCAAACTAATGAATTTTTTATCAGGAGAGGCGTTAAGTGCAGTCACTTCGTTAGAAGGCGATAATCAAAACTATGAGGAAGCTAGAGCTACGCTATTAAAAAAATATCAGCTTACAGCTGAAGGTTATAGAAGGCGTTTTAAAGAGTTGTTGCCGGAAACAGGAAAAGAGTTCTCACAATTTATTTCGGATATTCGTTTAACTTTTAATCGTTGGATCGAACTTGAAAAAGTACAACGGAATTTTGAAGATTTGGCAGATTTAATATTACGGGATAAGGTATTATCCTCAGTAAGTGATAAGTTTTTGGCATTTTTACAGGAGCGGAATCCTAAATCGTTATCGGAAGTTGAGACCCAAGGGCGCCAGTTTTCGGTTGCTCATCCGAACTTGAATGTCAGAAACACTAAACTACATGAATCGTTACAGTCAGATAGTGTTGCTACTGTAAATAACAGACAGGGAAAATTTAGATCGAATGGTGGTGACAGAGATAGGTTTCGTTATAGAAGTGCCAGTTCAGATCGAAATAATAATTGCCAAAGAAATTTTTCTCATTTTGAAGTTGGAAATAGAAATAAATCACCAGATTTCCGAAGATGGAGAAATAAACGACCTGATAATGGTCATCACGATTATTTTGGACACAGAGAGAGAGGAAATGGGCAACTAAATAATCAACATGGTAATATTCATAATAGATCTAGTTATTCTCAAAATTACAGGAGAAATTTTTATGGCAATAATCAAGATAATGGCAGTGCATTTCTTTCAAATAGTTCGCATCGGTCTGCTCATCATGGAAATTCGGTTCAGAGAGCAGAAAATGATATTACAAATAATAATAACAACGCTATTAGTCAAGCAAATGCTTGCTGTTCATTTGACTTTGGTAATGCGGAAGAATGTTTTGAGTGCAAGAATCTATTTCAGCCTGACGTGGTATCCAGACTGAGATGTGGACACCCATTGCCGGCGTTACCTGCAATGTCAGCTCATGAAGGAACCGGGTCTTTAGAGTTTCACAAGGGCTTACTTAATGGCATGCCAGTAACTTTATTAAAGGATTCAGGTTGCACGACGGTAGGTGTGCGACAATGTTTGGTTGATTCTTCTTGTTGTACAGGCACATGGATTAAGTGCATTACGTTTGGTGGTAGAATTGAGAAATTTCAAACTGCGGTGGTTCATATCGCGACGCCATTTTTTACGGGACAAATAAAAGTATGTTTGTTGCCGAATCCAGTTTGTGATTTAGTTCTTGGTCGCATTCACGGTTTTAAAGAGTGTACTCTTGAGCAAATAAATGATTGGGAACGAGAACACGTACACAGTGCTAATGTTGTTATTACTCGAGCACAGGAGCAGTCTCAACATAATGTTGTGCCACTAGTTAATGATGATGTGTTACACAGTAACATCAACAAGGAAGTTTTTTCTACTTTACAAAACAGTGATGTTTCATTAAAGAATTTTTTTAGTTTAGTCCAACAGGATGATACAAATGGTCATACTTCTCACAAACAATGGTATACTATCGTAAATGACATATTAGTGCGAAGATTCAGAGATAGTAAATCTTGTCATATTACTACTCAGATCATGGTGCCTAAGGTAATGAGATCCTATATCTTGAGTCATGCTCACGATTCCCGTTGTGCAGGTCACATGGGATACTCTCGTACTAGATCTAGAATTCTGGCATCTTTTTTCTGGCCAGGAATGTCGAAAGACATTGCGATGTTTTGCCGTTCTTGTGTTACTTGTCAGGAGGTGAAGTCTAGAGGGGCACGTCATTTGGCTCCCATTCAAGCAGCCGATATTCCGGTGCGTCCATTTGAGAAGATGGCCGTGGACATTATTGGCCCACTTCCTATAATGTCATCGAGAGGACAAAGATATGTATTAACTTGCATAGATTTGTGCACGCGTTGGCCAGAGGCCATACCACTCAAGAACATTACTACGCAGGATGTAGCTGATGCTTTGTTTCATATCTTTACTAGAATCGGATTTCCGAGAAAACTGTTGTCGGACAGAGGTTCTCAGTTTGTGTCAGGTGCAATGAGTGAGGTTATGGCAATGTTTCATATAGACAGATCACTGAGTTCCGTATATCACGCCGCTTCAAACGGGATGGTGGAGCGTCTAAATCGATCAATAAAACAGATGTTAGGAAAGATTACAATCGATTTTCCTAAAGAGTGGGACCGAGTTTTACCAGCGGTACTTTTTGCATATCGTGAAATACCGAATGAGCATACAGGTTTCAGTCCATTTCAACTTGTATTTGGTGCTCAGCCTAGAGGTCCATTGTCCTTGATCAAAGACTTGTTGATTGATTCTTCCTTATCGCAAGAAACTCAATCGTCTTACGAGTATGTTGTAAATCTTAGGAAAAAAATCATGGATGCATGCCAGCTGGCAACAGATGCATCGGAGAGAGCTAAAGAAAAAGCTCGTATGTTACAGAATCACTCAAGACGTCTTCGTCTTCTTGTACCAGGCGACGAAGCGTTCGTGCTTTTACCGAGCAAACAGAATCGACTACTGATAACTTGGTGTGGTCCATTCAAGATTCTGTCACGTATTTCAGATGTCGATTATGTCCTTGATGTTAAGGGACAAAGAAAGATTTTTCACATTAACATGTTGAAAGAGTTTCACTCAAGACCTGAACATCTTCATGCAGTCTTTCACGCTGTTGATAATGTAGGTTTACATCCAACAAGCTGGGCGTCTTTATCAGTTATTCAGGAAGAAGAATCGTCTTTCCCAGCTGTATCAATGACGTTTCCTAGTCTACCAGTTCAATCTACCGAAACTTGGGAGGACGTGACAATGTGTCCGAATCTTACACTTGAGAACAAAACACATGTATCCGAATTATTACATTCGTTTCATGATGTACTTACAGATATACCAGGCAAAACAAATGTCATCACACATGACATCATTTTAAATGATGAAAAGGCTATTAGAGTGCGTCCATACCCGATACCATTACACTTTCAAGACAAAGTAAACAAAGAAATAGATGACATGCTGCAATTAGGTATAATCAGTTCTTCTCAAAGTAATTTTGCTTTTCCCATGGTTGTAATAAGAAAAAAAGACAATAACATTCGGCTCTGCACTGATTTTAGAAAATTAAATCAGGTCACAATTTTTGACGCCGAACCGTTACCATTATTGGATGATCTTTTACCAAAATTAGCAGATGCAGTATATTTCAGTAAGTTCGATCTGTCAAAAGGTTATTGGCAGGTCCCGTTGGCGGAAAGATGTAAACATTTTACGGCTTTTGCTACTCCCAGAGGGTTGTTTCAGTTCAATTTTATGTGTTTTGGACTGATGAACGCACCTGCTACGTTCACTAGAATGATGAGAATTCTCTTCTCGCATAGACAAGATATAATCTCGTACATAGATGATATTTGTTTGTTTAGCAACACTTGGGAAGAACACTTTCACGGTTTACACTCTCTATTATCCACGCTCAGATCTGCTGGGTTATCTGCTAGACCATCTAAGGTGTATATTGGATTCTCTGAGATTACTTTTCTAGGTCATAGGATTGGTCATGGGAATCTTCAAACTTTGGAGCAGAATGTTTCCAAGATTCTAAATCTTTCCATTCCTAGGACAAAAAAAACAAGTCAGGAGTGTGTTAGGACTAGTGCAATATTATGGTAAATTTATTCCTAACTTATCTTCAATTACATCAGATCTGTCCACTCTACTTAGGAAAGGGGCTCCTAATGTAATTAGGTGGACTCCAGAATGCAATGCTGCTTTTCTTAAAATTAAAGATTTGTTTTCATCCCCACCGATTTTAAAACTACCCAGGCTTAATAATCTTTATACTCTTCGAACAGACGCTTCGTCCAAGGGCGTTGGTGCTGTGTTGCTTCAACAATTTGATGGACGTCTGCATCCGATCACGTACATTTCGAGAAAGTTAAACAAGGCGGAAATGAATTATTCGGTGTTGGAAAAGGAACTTCTCGCAGTGGTATGGGCAGTAACCAAATTAGACAAGTATCTGTTAGGTGTATCTTTCGTAATACAATCAGATCAGAAGGCTTTAGCGTATTTAAAGACGAAGAACCATAAATGTGCCCGAGCAGCCCGTTATTCGATTCTGATGCAGCCGTATAATTATACTATTCAAGCAATTCGAGGGTCCGACAATGTGGTTGCAGACGTACTGTCGAGGTGCCCTCAGGAAGACAGTACACAAGTTTTTAATGACAGTTAGTTCATGGTCAACAGCAGTGGTGATATAATTGGGACATTGAATTTTTATTAGTTTTATCCGGAACACAATTTGGTGTGTATGGTGTAAGGTGCACATACAGTGTACTATAATATGACTGTACGGCAATGATAGTCTTTAGCGATAAATTTTTGCGTGTATATTATAGAGGTTCCTAGGGGCATTGAAATAGGTAATTTGGGACCAATTTATGCATGTATTTGCTATTTTTTGGGGGCTTGATCAGGAATAAATATGTATGAGATTTGCAGTGTACTCTGTATTGTGGAGGTACACATTATTGCAATCATTTTCCGATGGGTAGGTAATCCTATTAGATATAACCCTATTATATAAGTTTTGGTTCTTGTATTATTGATACTAGAGGTAATAGAGGGCGGTGTTGATTCCGCGTAATTTGTTTTAATTTAGTAATATTATTACTTCCTACATGGATTTTATTCATAAGGCAGTAGATTATTATGACTTGTTTATCACCTTTTCATCTCATCGACGACTGACTGATTATATTATGAGACATTAGCTGACGTAGACTTACTGAGACGTAGGATAGTATTATGTTGGTATGGTTTTTTTTTAAATTACCTTAAGTGGTACATTTTTGAAGAAAAAAGAAACTACGTGTCTTTTTTCTTAACGGTGGTAGGAGGTAATTGTTGCGTATGGTTTTTTACAACATTTCTGGTGTTGCGCATCAAATAGCGCTGAGTTGAGTTTGGGGAAAATATTTGATGATATGTGAATAGTACACTTAGGTGCATTATTCATGCGCGCAGTAAAAAAGGATGACGTAGGAGTTTTTGTGTGTTGAAACAATGACGCGGAGAACAAAAATGGACCCCAGAAATAAACAAGACGCGAACAGCCTTGTGTGTGCTGGTTTGCTTGAAAACCCATAGAAAAGGGTTATATTGATTCGTGCCATGAATGGGAATGTATACCAGGATGAGTACTATTAATAATGTATAATGTGATGCTTATGCATTTTTTTAGACTGGCAGGTCTATACACCGTAAAAATCGGAGTCTTAAAGATCCTGCCTGCTCTGTCGCTAATGTGTACTGACTTTTGGGGGAATTCATGTTAATGAAGTTAAATGAGTTTGAACAGAAGGTACGGGAGAAGGGCACGGATATAATCAATACATAGAGATGTATAGAAGTATTGGGACTAATAAGCAACAATGTATTACCGTCAAGGAGTATAACACTATGTTACGAATAGACAGAATGACATTAACTAAGGACGGTTCATCATGTCTCATGGATCATGAGTTTTCATTAAACTGTGTTGTTAATTTACCGGAACAGCATTGGCTTCTTACCTGGTTATAGTTGAGCTGTTGGGCATATCTGAGACATTACTAATTCGTGATCCCTTGTGAGAGAACACTGCATAAATAATACAGGGACGATACAGTGCAGTTTTTGGCACACCCACGAACAAAACATTCGCGTGACACTTTTGTTGTATACCAATGTTCTAACATTCATATAGACACATATGGGAATAATGATGGTATACATATATCAAATGCAGACAAACTCTTTTAATACACGGGAATAAACGAACGGGCGGACAGTACTTTAACATAATTGTTGCGTATGGTTTTTTACAACATTTCTGGTGTTGCGCATCAAATAGCGCTGAGTTGAGTTTGGGGAAAATATTTGATGATATGTGAATAGTACACTTAGGTACTAACACCATATTTCCAATATGCCTCAATGGGCGTGTAACGGGATCCTTTACCCTTTTACCTTCTATCTGGTTGCGGTAAGAGAAGCAAAGAATTATAACACTGTCACCCACCATGCATGTCGTAAGAAGTGACTAAGGAAGGTTGGGTATGGTACCGGCTACCCCGTCCTGTAGAAACGTTAAGCCTCAAAAACATCAACAAAAAATAAGGACCAGTAACCTAAAGAGCGATCTAAGACACAAGTTAACACACTCTATGGAGCCGCGCTGGTGTAATGGCTACGGCGTTGTACTGGCGACAATGTTTTCATGGTTCAAACCCGGGCGTCAGCGTTTGAAGGAATGTTTACGATCGGAAATTTGACTGAATAACCTGAACGGCTCCTGCACATAAATCCCGTGTGGATGGGAAGGAGCGAAGCTCTCGACCGGGTTGGAAGGAAAGTCCACTGACCCCCCAGCTTCGCAATGACATGTCATTGGGCCAAAAGAGCTGGAAAGCTCGAGTGCCGCTGGTTAGAAAAAAAAAAACAAAAAAAAAACACATACACTCTATACAAATAGAACTTCTGAAGTACTTTATAGATGACCAACAGTACGTGACCAAGCAGCGAAGTACAGACGCAGATTACATAAGAAAAGTATGGACATATATGTTGAAATGATCTTCATTACACCAGACAATATCTGGAATGCTATATGGGACAAACGTAAGTGGATATTTTCAAGTAAGGTATCGAAGCAACTCGCATACGAGGTATCACCGTGTCCAGTTCTCTTCCTGACTGTCTTTTCCTTCCCTAATTCAGAGCAAATTTAGCTACCCATTGTCACGCATTGCCTCCCCTGCTTTGCAGTAGTGGTCCAACAGTGGCCTAATCTCAAGAGTATCTAAATGGGTCGTCAAAGGTGTCTACCTTCGCACAAGATTACTCTTGGCAGAGATGTAGATAGAAGGGTAATGACGCTTCTACCTTAAGGGAGTTCAAAAGACATTTTCAGAAGTCAAGAACAATGTTGCATTGGACTGAACAATTGTTAACTTATATATGATCCGTCACCTTTTGTGAAGGATTTAAGCAATGGTTTTTAGCCCATTCAAGCCCCCAGCTGAGTTAATTCAGCGAATTTCCTCTTATAATGGTATAGCTCTGTTTAGAGGTAAATATATGTCTAGATGTATATAAATATATTAATCGTGCTCTTACGTTTGCTTTCATACATGTAATAACTGAATCGGGAGCCGCGCTGGTATAGTGGTTACAAACTGCGCTGGGGACCTGGTGAACCAGGATCAAACCCGGGCGAGGACATTTGAAGATTTTTCGTCGACCGGGATTTGGACTGGATTAACTCGAGCCCTGGCGAGGACATTTGAAGAAGTATCGTCGACCAGGGACTGGCGGCTCCTGAGCCGACCCAGCTCTAACGGGTACCTCCGAAATCGGCGAGTATCTGCCTGAATGGCGAGTGACACCTGTCTCTGTACAAGAAACAAAAGGGACACTCACTGTTACCGACAGATTACTGGTGACAATGTATATTGTTATTATAATATTTATCTGTCTGAGGGAAGGCATTTGTTTTTAGAATTAGGATGTTTTCCTGGCCAAAGATATATCACCCATGATTGATTGATACTTTTGTTATATGGGTTATCTCCCCTGGAGATCGAATTTGGCGTATGAATCTAGACTTCGTTAGTCTGTGCTTTGTTGGGCCAGAAAACAGATTGTTCTTGCTTAGGTTTATGCAGGAATGTTTATGGTCCGAGTCTATGTTTACTCTGTGTCTATTTCAGACGATTCGGTCTTATATCGTGATATCTTGGTATGTCTAAGTGGAACTATTTTTCCTTGTACTGAACTTTGGGGTCAGGGAGATCTGCGCATGCCGAGAGGAAAGAGGGTCTTCCGTGATGATGGAATTTCATGCCTTTCGGCCTTATGAACGCACCGGCTACATTCGTACGCATGATGCGTCGAATCCTTTCTTATCGGTCAGATGTCATTGCGTACCTAGACGACATCTGTCTTTTCAGCGATACTTGGGAAGATCACTATTCGGGGTTAGTTGAATTACTGTCTACTCTACGCGAGTATAACCTGACAGCGAAACCCTCTAAAGCCTGCATTGGTTTTAGCGAAATTTCTTTCCTAGGCCATCGAGTTGGTCATGGTTTCCTAAAGACAGAGGACCATAATATCACTAAGATACTTAACATCTCTATTCCTAAGACTAAAAAGCAAGTGCGAAGTCTCTTAGGTCTTATTCAATTTTATGGAAGATTCATTTCGAATCTGTCCTCTATCATGGCACCTCTTTCTACACTACTAAAGAAAGGGTCGCCTAATATGGTCCACTGGTCACAGGAATGCCAATCCTCTTTGGATAAGATTAAAAATTTGTTTTCAACACCACCTATTTTAGTGTTACCTACTACAGATAAGACATTTATTCTTCGTAGTGACGCTTCATCAACTGGGATTGGAGCGGCACTAATGCAAGAGTACTCTGGAACTCTGCATCCTGTAATGTATATCTCCAGAAAACTTAATGCTGCAGAAAGGAATTATTCGGTTTTAGACCGTGAACTATTGGCTATGGTTTGGTCAATTCTCAAACTACAAAGATTCCTTCTAGGCGCACATTTCATAGTAGAAACCGATCAGAAAGCTCTTACGGCTATACAGAATAAGAATTTGAAGAGCTCGAGGTCTACTCGATATGCAATTGCTCTTCAACCTTTTCATTTTTCTGTACGAGCTATCCGTGGATCAGATAATGTGATGGCAGACATTTTGTCTTGATGCCCACATGATTCCACCTAACTGTTGGGTCTTGGACTTCTTAACACATCCATCTCTGCAACAGTTTTTCTTTTCTATATCAAGATAGATACACATTGTAATTTGTAATACAGTGATTGTATCACTACTATCACTACGTTCATTGATATATATTCACCGCTACTCTTTAATGATTTTTCTTCTTTGTCAATCATGTACTTATAGTGCTTAAATATGAAATTGTTACATGCATTGTGTCATTGCCAGCATTGTAGTATACGTTGGTGGCACCTCCCTGGAAACATTTATGCTTAAGAGAAATGCTTTCTCTGAGATGTTGAGATGTATTCTCACAAGTCGATCTATGCTTCGACTTTACCTTAATTTGAAATTATAAATTGCTCTTATTAGTCATCTGCGCATTATCCGTGCGTTGTGAGCCTATTGTATGTTGCTCTCGGATATTTAAAAAAAAATTTCATTTTTTTTCCCGGGGGTTGCAGTAGTCTGTTACCAACAGATTACTGGTGACAATGTATATTGTTATTATAATATTTATCTGTCTGAGGGAAGGCATTTGTTTTTAGAATTAGGATGTTTTCCTGGCCAAAGATATATCACCCATGATTGATTGATACTTTTGTTATATGGGTTATCTCCCCTGGAGATCGAATTTGGCGTATGAATCTAGACTTCGTTAGTCTGTGCTTTGTTGGGCCAGAAAACAGATTGTTCTTGCTTAGGTTTATGCAGGAATGTTTATGGTCCGAGTCTATGTTTACTCTGTGTCTATTTCAGACGATTCGGTCTTATATCGTGATATCTTGGTATGTCTAAGTGGAACTATTTTTCCTTGTACTGAACTTTGGGGTCAGGGAGTTCTGCGCATGCCGAGAGGAAAGAGGGTCTTCCGTGATGATGGAATGTCTGGCGAAGGCCATGTTGAAGACGAGTCCTCAGTCTGTTGATCTCTGTGATTTGTTATGGGGACGAAGCTAATTTCTGATATGATTATTAAGTCTATTAGTCCCCAGTGTTTATTCTATAACGCCAGGAGAGGAGAGCGTTGTTGTTTGCTAGTGTATTTCCTATGCCAAGGTAAAAGAACTGTTCACTGAACTCTTTCATTCCTAGGCTCAAATGGGCAGACGTCTATATGAATTTACCTATGTCTATATGTCGGGACGACATGTTATCTAGCAGCACTGAATATGTTTATGCAGCAATTATGAGGACAGAATATGCTGATACTTGTAGAAAATATTTGTGTTCATGAACTGAACCTTTATTGAAGCTTCATTATGCATCGTTATCGTGAGTGATGCTCACAGGACCAGAAGCCATTTTGGAATCCTATTTATTGTCGATCATCAATCAGAGAACATGGATGCCCCCTTATTATCAGGTGATGATTAAGAGATCACAGTTATAAAGAAAACCCAATACTGGTGGGTTAACATTGTCTTCAGATAGATTTGCTGAACTTTACCTAAAGGAATCTTCGCTAGAAAAGAGGTTCTGTCTAGGAGTCATGCTTGAACAGTATTTATTAACTGACACGCTGGGTCAGTAAGGCCTGATCATTATATTGATAAACAGTGGAAATCTAAGTGCTTGTCTATAGATGTTCCATTGGAATGTTCTTCAACCTGAATGCTAACTTAAGATGGTAGACCATTGATCAACTGTATGCTATTTATGTCGACCTGTGTTCCTGTAACTATACTCGTACTGTCCAAGTGTGTGTGTCCAATTAAACAGTATGAAACGACCACAGTAGTCTGCATCATTGACTTCTAGATACATGTGAGTGAGTGTTTGATCTTCTAGTCAACTTCAGAATAATCCATGCATTCGCGTACTGACACTCACATCAACACCCAAAGTCAACATTACATCCTTGTCGGGGCCTCATTACGTTTTTGGACAAGGTGACCTGTATGCCCAACACTGTGTCGGTTTTGAGTTGACCATCTACACCTATACCAGTTGTATTAACATTGTGCCTGGACGAGCTATATCACAAAATAGCACTTATTAACGTGGTGACCGAAAATCAGCTCTTATCAATCTGGTGGCCTTATCACTCACGTAAAAATTAGTCTCAGGTTAGACATACTAACCTGAGATTTCGCCTCGAGTAATAGCGGGCGTACGCACAAAAAAAAACTGAATCAACTATGTTTGTTTAGTTTTAAAATAACATGTAACAAATTTAATAGTGAATTAGTCTTTAACAGGTTAAAATAAATATGGAAAGATTGGTGAAATTTTAGATGAAAGCGTCTTCATAGAGACTTAATAGGGGAGTGATGATAGCGTTTTGCTGATGCCTTTTAATCAGGACTTAACTGATCTAGGCGAGTCCTGTCGCCGTGGTTTTCGTCACATCTTTTTTGGTGATGACTGCACTTCTCCACATAACTTGTCCAATGTAGGCGGTCAGTGTTGATGCTCTTCTCTCACACTAGTGGCGTAGGAACTTCAGTACTTCAAACAGTCTGATAGCTTGTAACCACGAACTTTTTTAAAAAAAAATAGAAAGGACAAATGCCTCTGCTAAGTACACTGAGTTGGAAGCTTAACAGGCGCACGGTCTCACTGTCCACCCACCAATGTTAATCGCTAAGAAGAATTACATTTTTGAGTACACAGTGTAGCTCAAGGAAGATGATTAAAAATCACCAGTACTCTTCTGGGTATTAAACTGGGAAAATGTGTCTGGACAGCGCGAATAATGGCGAGCCTGAATTACAATTATCAAGGTACATATATCTCACAAAATGATATGATACACTTGATGCACACATGATGTAATCAACACTCATCACTGCTCCAGTCGGAGTCTGCTGTCGGTTTTCCGCACGACTAGCAAGAAACAATCACCAGCACTTGCTGTAGTGGTTCGGGAATATACTTAATTCATATGTTGAGGTTGCCAGCCTCATATATAACCACTAAGCAAGAAAAACATGTCAAATTCACACTTGTAAAATAAATGTTTCACTTACCCCAACAATTTGGAAATCTACAATCTCCTCGCACAGTTTAGAAAGAACACGAGCAATTTAGGTTATATGCTCTCGATTCACTTGGCCTGAGAAATTCCTCTTAAGACGGGTGTTCTGTGAATCACTTGATCTGAAAATTTTCTCTTATGGTGGGTGGTCCCATACCTAGGTTTCCAGTCTTGATATTTAAATATACGGAATTACTTATAAGTTCCAAAGTTGCCCAAATACTCGATCTGTCTCTTATAATTATGGAATTCTAAGTCTGTTGTTTCACTGGCTTCTGGGAGTTTGCTCATTTGACGATGCGATGCAGTTTCTGATCTGTGTCTCTGGTTTTGCTAGATTATATCTCTCATTCTCAGTTCAAATCCCAGATTGTACTTCCCGGCAAACTTGCCAATGAGAACCAAAGTATATTCCAGCTCTCAAATCAAACCAATGTTAAGCTCTTTAGCACTATCTGGGTTGGGGTGTTTAAATTCATAATTTCCCCCGCGTGTTTTAAAATATTACATTTTAAAATTCCATTGCGTGACCTCTTTCAATATGCCATAATATTTCCGGTGGCATCTTGTGCAAACAAACAAATCTGTGCACTGATTACCTGTCTAAATGCCTTCAGTCAAGATTGTCTACCCAGACAGATTTATCTCTAATAATGATACAGACAGGGGCCAGCGGATGCGATAATATAATTATCAACTCTCTTTGTGAATCCACCAGACTGATTTCTCAGACGGATATTATTGGCTTCCTATTCATCCTCGTACGAGACCATATTGTGTCAAACCAGGATCATCTTTTATCAAAGGTGGCCGGTGACTCAAAGAGATAAACGTATTACCGCCGACCGGTGTTAATGACTGGGTATTGTTACGATAATACCACAGTTCACCAGGCGGAACGTAAATACGTCTGGGGAGTGGTCACAGTAAAAGAATGTAGGGCATAAAACATGCCAAATAATAGGACGATGAGTGAAAAAAATGAAGAAATGAAGTGATACTGCCGGAGTGAATAAGAGTCATAAAAATTGCACGACTGATTTCGTCACATCTATTTACATGCTGGGTAGATTGAAGCCTGACTTTACCGTGAATAGAACTCGGCACCTTTGCAACGAGAGATCAGCGCTTTAACTACTCTGTAAAACGGAAGCTCTATAAACATGGTATATATATATATATATATACTAGAGGCCTTGCTCGTTCTTTGCACGGGGAAGCTGTAAATAACTTCTTCTTTTTTTTCAAACATAAAATTAAATAAAGGAAAAAGTAACAACAGGTGAAATTCTTGTTTAAATATTAATCCGGTATTTATTTAAACTCTGTGACATACCTTTATATAACAGAATTTCCTACCTACAGTACTATTGATCAAATCTGTTGTTGACTTCTTTCCATGCCATTATTTCAAACTGTTCAGAATCTTCTTTCTTTGTCGTACTCTGTCACTATTTCCTTCTATCTTTCCTATTGTCACGATATACTCCGTATATATAGCTTCCTGCTCATAATATGCCCAAAATAAAGTGTATTGCCTGTTTCTAACCTGATGAATAAATTTCCTTTGCACAATGGCATCTTTCAAGACATCCCCAATTTTAGCTGCCCATGTTATTTTTAATATTCTTTTGTAAAACTACATCTCTGTTGCATTAGGTGCTTTTCCTACGTATTTACTAATTGTCCATAACTAACTTCCGCATGTCATGATTGGTCCTATATAACTCTGAAGAGCTCTCTTTTTTACTTCCACCGAACAAAGAGTTGTTGCATATAATGCTTTTCATTATAAATAGAAAATTGCTTTTATTTTGTATATTTTACACATCACTTCTGAGATACAACATCCATCCGATTTGATTAATGTGCCTAGGTATTTAAATCTATGGACATGTTTTAAATTGGTTCCATTTACTGTGAAAAAAATCATTCCGAAGTCGTTTTCTTCGAGATGACTAAAGCTTCTGTCTTTCTTGTTATTAAGGCTAAGGACTTTATTTTCACTTTCTGTCACTTTTGTATCAATCATTTTACAACTCATTTTCATTATGTGCCAGTGTTGTTTTTTAACTAGGACTGCTGAGCTTCTCGCAAAAAGTAGTGAAATGAGGGGAAGTTAGCCAACAATTTATCACTCATGTTGGTTCCAATAAAGTATATTATTTCCCTTTTCAGCTCATGCGTTGGAATTTCGTGTTACGGCTCTTTGAAGTGGCTTTAGTGGTTGGTTTTCTCTCACATTTCCTTTACCCCAACTCCAGAAAATACAAAAAAAAGAGTAAGTAAATAGTAAAAAAGAGTTCTTCAGTGCTGTATTGTACCTAATCTAACACACAGAACAGGATTGTGGAGTCGTAGTCGTGGAGTCGGTAATTTTTAGTGGAGTCGGTAAAAAATGTCTCGACTCCGAATTTTACGAGACTTAAGTCAAGGCAGATCCACGATTGATCCATGCAAAGGGGGTGCCCTTAAAAAATTTAAAATAACTTTTTAAAGTAGTAGAACTCATAGAACCCCTTTCTTGTTAAAGCACATCCATTTTTGCATAATGTAGGAACCAGTGGCGGTTCCAGGGGGTTGTCATTGGGGGTGCTGCACTGTTCATTCATTTAAAATACTATACATAATACTCACAAATTGTGACCACCATGTGAAATATCAACCCAGACACAAATGATTAGTATCTTATCTCATCTAAAATCTGTCAAGAAGTTCTGAAAAGTTCTAGGAGTAATCATTGTCAGTCGTAGCAGCTTCCCGAGTCTCAAACCGGTTACACGGGCAGGTATGCTGCTATTTCTCGTGTTTAAAATTGTCCTTGTAACTTCCCTTTGATTTGCTCATTGCACTTGAGCTGTGGATGACTGCAGCTCTGGTTAAAAAATTCAAACCAATCGTAGTTCGCCTCTAGCTGTGTGTATGACAAGCATTCGCTTATAAGAGGTCAAGGTCACTTGAGCTGTAATCGTTTGCAGCACTTTTCCCCAATACGGTGTTAGATAATTTTTTTATTTATTTATTTAACCCTTCCGGTGTAACCTCAATTTTTTGGTCTGTCCGTATTATGTATTATAATGTAGTAGAGATAACTCCGCCTATGCCGGTCCCAAGCCTGGATGAAAAAGGAGGAGGGCGGCCTGCATGGAGGCCGTAAGGAGGCAGCCCCTCCACCATGCAAAGGCACAACAGGCCAATCACCTGTTTGCTTTAAACCACGATTACGAGCAATACAAGAGAGAAAACTGGACTGATTCTAAAGGCGACGAACTGGAACGGACTACGGACTACGACTTATGGAACTTGGAAAAGATGCACAAGAAAACCAGAAATTGTTCTATAAGACCCTAAAGAACATGAGGAAGGAAAAACAATGCTCTCTCAAATTTATAAAGGACAAGCAAGGCAAATTGCTTACTGCCCCGAAGGAAGTAATGGAAAGATGAAAAGAATATTTCTCAGAACTCCTGGATAGTAAGCGTGGTGAAGCATCAGAAATGATAAACACTAGCACAGAAGAGAAAACCAATGATGGTGAAGATGACATAAAGATGGAAGAACTGAAGGCAGCACTGGAGAAAATCAAGATGGGCAAAGCAGCAGGGCATGATGGTATAACACCAGAAATGGTCAAGTTCATGGGAGCATCAGGCGACCTATTACTCTTAAGGGTTTTACCGGCAGCGTGGTACAACAAGACCATACCAAAGGATTGAGAGATTGCCATCATAACAGCAATTTTCAAAAAGGGTGACAATCGACAGTGTGGAAACCATAAAGGCATATCCCTTCTCAGTGTCCCTGGTAAAATCTACTCTAGAATCCTAGAGCAGAGACTCCGACGCTTAGCTGAGCCACAATTGGATGAGGTCCAGTGCGGATTCCGAGCAAACCGAAGTACTCAAGACCTAATCTTCACACTCAGACAGCTGAGTGAAAAGGCCCTTGAGTATAAGAGTGAGATGCATCTTTGTTTCATAGATCTGGAAAAGGCGTTTGACAGGGTCCCCTGGAGCAAACTTTGGGACTGTTTGGCAAGGAAGAATATTCCAGCACCTCTGATTCATGCTATACAGAGCTTCTACAAGTCTTGCAGAAATTATGTGAGGACAGCAAACTATAAGTCAGAAGAGTTCAGGACCACCACTGGTGTAAGACAAGGTGATATCCTATCACCTTACCTCTTCATACTCCTTATGGACGATGTCATCAAGGCATGTAAGGAGAGAACAAGAAAGTATTCAGTGGGGTACTGGAAGATGAGACAGGTCTATATTTCGGAGCTGGCATTTGCTGATGATGTTGCCCTGATTGCTAAATCAGAGGCACATCTCCAATCCAACCTGCAAGTCTGGAAGGAAGAGCTGGAGAAGAGAGGGATGGTCATAAGCAGCTCTAAAACAAAATCCATGGTGATATCACGAGAAGAAAGAAGACATCAGATTAAGCTGGGAGAACAGGTCCTGGAGCAGGTCGACCACTTTAAATACCTCGGAGCTATTATAGACCGAAAGGGAGGCATCAAAGAAGAGTTGGCCACTCGAAAAGCAGCAGCTGGGAGACTTTTTCAGGCCATAAATCGAGGATTCCTCAGCAAGAGAGAGGTTGGTAAGAAAACGAAGATGGCTGTATACCGCTCCACCTATGTCCCCTAATACAGAAGTGTGTGACTGACTCCACAACCCTAATACAGAAGTGTGTGACTGACTCCACAAACCTAATACAGAAGTGTGTGACTGACAATTAGCAAACGAGCAGGAAAAGCCCTGGAAAAAGATATAGAGGACGAGAAAACGATACGGAACAGTTTAATGTCAACAACAGAACTGATATAGTGGAGACAAGAAATGATGGAGAGACAAAACCACTCACGCCACCAGCATGGTCTTTCAAGACGACGCACGCTGCATCCAAATTTCTTTCCGTTAACTTTAATCTCATGATGACCTCTGTCTTATTCAGCCATTGTGCTCAAACAACGAGGCCAAGCATTTACAGGGCCGACCACTCACCTCTCACACACATACACACTCACCACAATAATAATAACAACCAGGCTATAGAAAACATAGTCCATAGTTAATAACAAGGGGTGTGAGAGGTAAATGAGCGGGTGGGGTGGGGGGGGGGAGGAGAGAGCCAACTAACTGGTACAAGACTACTAAGAATTAAACTAGTGAAGGAAGACGCTCTTCTAGAAGCGAAGGAGATCTAACAGACAGTAAGTATATCTTGTCCAGTTGTTTTTTGTTTGTTTTTATTAGTTTTTGTTTGTTTCTCTTTTTTTTTTTTTTTTTTTTTGGGGGTGGGGGGGGGGGGGGGGGGGGGGGGGAGAAGAGAGTACTAATGAAAAATATTTCTTTAACCTCTCCTCCCCTCCATCACATTAAAGCACCATTTTACATTCTATTTTTGAATAATAATAATAATAATAAATTCTTTAAGCGCCAAACACGGCGCATAAGGCAGAAACCAGTGCTCTCCAGGTTGTTCGTGACGCCACTCCTCTTAGCTCTTGCACATTATTTAGGCCCAACGTTCTTCCTTCTCTTATTATTGTTCTTCTGAGTGTTTCTTTTGGTCTTCCTTTTTTCCGCTTACCCTCAGGAACCCAAGTGAATACTCTTAGTTTTTACTACTACTACTACTACTACTGGTTCTACTACTACTTCTACTGATACTACTACTACTACTTCTACTACAACTAACTCTACTACTACTTCTACTACTACTACTACCTCAACTACAACTACTACTTCTATTACTACTGCTATTTCTACCACTACTACCTCTACTACTACTTCAACTACTACTTCTACTACTATTACTACTTCTAATATAGCCTACCACTGCTATCTCTACTACTACTTCTACTATTACTACTTCTTCTACTACTACAACTACTACCTCTACCACTACTACTTCTACTACTGCTACTACTGTTAGTACTACTCCTTCTACTACTACTGCTTCGTCTACACCTAATACCTCTACTACTACTGATACTTCTACTACTATTTCTACTACTACTACTACTACTTCTACTACTACTACTGCTTCTTCTACAACTACTACCTTTACTACTACTTCTACTACTGCTACTACTTCTATTACTACTACTACTACTACTTCTACTACTACTACTACAACTACTACTACTACTTCTACTACTACTACTACTCCATCTACTTCTACTACTACTACTAATGCTACCTCTACTACTATTTCTTCTACTACTACTACCTCTACTACTACTACTTCTACTACTACTACTACTACTACTCCATCTACTACTACTACTTCTACTACTACTACTACTACTACTACTACTACTCAATCTACTACTACCTCTGCTACTACGATTTACACTACTACCATTATTGCGTCTAATACTGCTACTTCGGATACTACTACCTATACTACTACTACTACTACTACTTGTGATAAAGTGTTCCTATATTTTTCGTCTTGCACTTTTTTCATCATCGTTCTTATTTGATTTCTCTCGCGTTTTGCTTTTTCGTCATTTTTTAAAGTAATCTTTTCCTAATCACGGCTGTTACTTAAGTGTAACTTTAATCACCTCTGATATTTCCCAACCTTATGTAGTTTTTTTAAACAAACCTGGCTCGTGACACAAGTTATTGTTTGGTGCGATAGACAACCACCTTGGCAATAGAAAGAATTCGTTTGATACTTTAATCCTTTGGTTAAACAATCGAGTGTTATCACATTTGGACGCAATGGCAGGCCAGCCGGAGCGATGACAACAAACGACTTGTGAGATGCATAAGCCAGATTGTGTACCTTCTGATGGCGATAGCCACTTAGATGTCGTGAACGTGGCGAGACAACGAAACAAAAAGAGATTATAGGAAGCCACCCGAGCGCCAGGACACAATGTAACAAAAGACGGCGACGGTGTATCGCAACAGATGACTATGTGACAAGGGACGGAGAATTTCTGTAGCTAGCGGCCAGTCCCAAACCACGCGGTGCCTCATCACCGCTCACCGGAATCCAGCAAGATGGCGAACAGTTTGTTGCGAGACCCCACCCACATTTAGCGATTGACGGGCACTAAAACTGCACGCGAGCATGTATACGTCGCAGGGCAAGATACACGACTCATTATTTGAAAAAGGGGAGGAGTTATAGAACAAAGTTCAATAATTATCCCACACTGGCAACCCGAAAATATAACCTGACACTACGCTGAAGTCAGTACGTTTTTACAGCACCAGCGGAGAATAGTGGAGTAGTTTCCCAGAGACTAGGCGGTTCACAGCCTGTTCCATTATTGGATTTTTATTTCTTTCCAGTAGAATTTAATACCAAATGTGTTCTTAAGAAATTTGGGAACGGAAAACATCCTGCAGAAGTCTGATACACATTACGTTTTTGGCGTCCAATTGTAAAGAAGCTGGCTAAACATACGCCCGGATAGCAGAATTCCCAAGACACGATATCATACACTTTCTAAGTTACAAGGAAGATCTCCCATCCCGCGTTTGGATATGTCTGTGGCCTAGCATGTTGTCATCTATTTATCACGTGCTCACAAGTTGATTCGCACACACACACACACACACACACACACACACATATATATATATATATATATATATATATATATATATATATATATATATATATATATATATATATATATATATATATATATATAAATTTCACATAACTCCAATGTTGATCTGCTGGACAAGTTTAGTACTCATTGAGTCAGTGCATAAAGTGAATTTATCTATTGTAATCGTGTATTGCACGACGTAAATTCATTCAAGCAAGCTTCATTGCATGAAACACACTTGCTAGCAGAAGATCATTTCGTGAAGATCTGAAGTCTAGTCTTTGCCTTTTAAAGATCAGACAGCAGACATTTTTCTGAGACAACTATCAACGGCTTGTCGACGCTCGAGAGAATTCCAAACTTTGAGGGAAATACATTACATCTGCAAGTTCTCACTACTGCACGTGCAAGGAACTCATAAATAAACACTCGTCTTGGGCATAACCAATGTGGGAACAGACATGTACTCTGTACTGGCAGTGCACACCTGTGTGTAATCATACAGGAGAGGAAATTTGAAAGACTCATGGACAGTGTAGATTTGACATCAGTGTGGTAACACACATCACCATTTCACTATTTACCTAGGTTCATTTCTCATATTTAATTAACTACATTTTAAAATACGTTTCATCTTTATGTGATTTGTCTTCCACCATAATTCTTTTCACTTTCTACTAACCCTATATGTGTATATATTTAACAAATAAACTGTATAGCTGCGTTGACCATTACCTAGTTATTTGATGATAGTCTGTGTTAAGTTTTCTCTATCGAGATCAGGGACAGGAACTAATGTCGTAGGGAAAAATAAACTTGTTCTTCATTTAATGTAAAACACTATCTACCTGAGAGCATTCGCCTTCTCCTCTTCGTGATCTTATCTCGAATAGGTCTCTTTCTTCCTTAACGAGCCAATTTCTAGAGACTTTCTTCACCACATTCAATAAGCCATCCCAACCATACTGTAGTGGTGCGACCAATGGTGCCTCGCCCAGTATACCATATGTGGTGGGTTTTGATGTTATTGGATAAAATATTACTTGTCTACAGAGTGAGGTCAGCTATGCAAGTCCCTGAGTCTAAAAGTTGATGATGTTTGTTCTCAGGGTACCTGACTGCTACCACCCTACGACCTCAATCTGCGATATATTTTGATCCTAATTTGATGTTAAGGTGTATGGTTGTTATCTGGCTAGATGTCTAGGGTAATGTGATCTGTGATGTAGAGATAATGACAACAACCACTAATTTTTTTTTTCGTACGCCCGCTAATACTCGAGGCGAAATCTCAGGTTATTATTTATGTCTAACCTGACATTGATTTTACGTGAGTATCCCTTTATTTCTTGTACAGAGACAGGTGTCCCTCGCCATTCAGGCAAATACTCGCCGATTTCGGAGGTACCCATTACAGCTGGGTCGGCTCAGGAGCCGCCAGTCCCTGGTCGACGACACTTCTTCAAATGTTCTCGCCAGGTCTCGAGTTAATCCAGTCCAAATCCAAGTCGACGAAAAATTGTCAAATGCCGTCGCCCGGGTTTGATCCTGTATCGCCCGGTCGCCAGAGCGGTGTTGTAACCACTACGCTAGCGCGGCTCCCACAACCACTAATGTAACTCAATGAAAATGATTAAACAAATCAATGGTTAAAGTTTGAGTAACAATTTTTTACAATTTTAATTTCCTGTACCTCAATTTCTTGAGTACAAGAATGTTTAAAACTCAATTAGAATGGAAATGTATTTACAGTAATATGAATTAACAAAGACTACTTGTCTGTTTATATTATTAAAATGTCTATAACTTGGAATGTCCTGATGAAGCACTAAATTCTATAAATGTCACTATTATGAGGAACGATTTTGTTCATCACTTCAAGAACGCTGTGTTGATTTAATACTGGAGAGATTATGTCAAGTGAAAAATCATGAACCCGTACATGGTTCTTATCTTTAAGGTCTAGTGCACTGTGGTCTTTCTTCCACAACGATAGTCTTCACTACTGCAACGTATTGACACTGCTACAGCAATCTTCAGAGTCTTGGGGCAATCAGATTCTTATTGCCTCGAACGTGCAGATTCAATAAGTCTTGGATGGCTCACTGAATATTTCAACATGGAACCCTGAAATTAAGAGGATTAAGGCCTCCTCAGTATTTCAAACATATCTCTCCTTCCCTAATCAACTAAGCATTATCAACAGTTTCAAGATCAGTATCTATGGCTACATAAACAGCTATCGTTCCTATCTGATGGGGTGACAGCTTCATACTCAGGTAAATTTTACTCATCAATTTGATACATTCCTTTCATAGGAAAATTATAGTTAATTTTATGCAGTCAGGTGAAAACATTGTGACTTGCTGAAGACGGCCAGTGGTTTGCTGGTCTTCCAATTATAATAATGTCATATTTTATTTCCAACTATGTCTTTTCATCCTCTCCCAAAGTTTAAGTAAGCCTGCC
>JAMPIV010020355.1:0-5000 GCA_024509875.1 Oreohelix idahoensis
AACAAGATACGCTTGATTAGCAATGAATTTGGCACATTTACTTGGCAACAAATTCCCATCTCTTATGTTACCAGGATTTTATTTTAACCCACAAATTTGATGAGTTGGCTTCAACGCACTGTTGCTTTATAAAGCCTATTTTGCACTTTAGTTGGTTTCTCGAAACTAAGATCCTAAGTGAGTATATCACAGCGAGTCTAGCCAATGAGGCCACGTTTTTCGACAAGTGTTTGAAAAATTGTTATCCAATTCCACGTCTCCCCTACACAACGATAAGAAAGTATTTTATAGAGCCGGACCAATCGTGGTTTAGTCTATTTCATTTGTTGCGCTTCCACAATCAATTTGGGAAGTTTACAATGTTAGACTAATTCCAGTATCGTAAAGATTTTGTTCATAACACGTTATAAAAACATTTTATGAGCCAGAAATGAATCCATGTTGTTCAGTCATCCCCACCCCCCACCTATTTTATTTTGGTTATAATTTATTAATTCCTGGACTATTTGCGTAACGTTTTACATATTCTTTGTCAGCAAGCCCTAAGGAACCCAAATATACAAATTTAAAAGAGCTAAGTGGCTGCGTTCAAAATATGCAATTTCATCTACCTCCTGTTTCGAAGATGTGCTGTCTGGGTACTGTAATGTTTTCAAACGTAAACCCATCTATTGTTATCTTTCCTAATAAGCGTTTTTTGTGATTTTAAAACCTAACTCTGGGAAGGGGTAGTGTATTTTATCACTGTCCGTCTGAAAAAAAAAGTTAGTGCATGTAGTCTTACACGCGTGATGGCAGCATTTGTGTATCGCGCGACGCGTGTTGCATGCGTTCCTGATTTTCAGCCCTCCCTCTCTCTTTATCCTTTAGTCCATCTGTTCGTTCGTTTTGGTAACGCAGTATAATTAATGTTAGGATTAATTTAGGTCATTACGCAGTCTGCCTCTCAATGTTTTTCCAAGAAATACAGCACACGTTTCATTGAAGAAAGCGGGTATAATACAGTAAGCTTTTACTATCAACGTGAAAGCGTTACAATTTGCAGACGAAGCAGAAAACAAGGGGGATTTCGAGTACCTTCTTTGTGACAGCACTGTTATTTACCATTGCTCTTTTCTTTATTAATTTTATTTGTTAGGCTTCATATTTACCTAATAATTTATATATGTGGATTAGAATATTCCACGACACCTCCCCTCTTAAAACAGACATTATATGTCAGTCCTTTATTCTATATACACATAGAGAAATTTATTATTATTTCTGGGGTTTACGGTGATTCTCATCACACGGATGGCGGCTTAAAAAATCCGCTCCCAAATTGGTTTTTCCAGATATATACTCAATGCTAAAATTATATGGAGCCAAAAGTAAAGACCATCGGAGTAACCTGGAGTTCTCATGCCTAGC
This sequence comes from Oreohelix idahoensis, assembly GCA_024509875.1. Taxonomy (NCBI): domain Eukaryota; kingdom Metazoa; phylum Mollusca; class Gastropoda; order Stylommatophora; family Oreohelicidae; genus Oreohelix; species Oreohelix idahoensis. The sequence goes on from JAMPIV010020355.1 coordinate 1,411, forward strand.
CTGTGCTAGAAACGATAAAGGTTTGTGGTCTGTTTGCAACTTAAATGCCTTCCCATATAGATAAATATTGAATTTCTTTATCGCCCATATTACTGCAAGACATTCTTTTTCGCTAGTTGAGTAGTTGATTTCAGCTTTATTCAACTTTCTGCTAGCATATGCCACTGGGCTTAATTCCCCATCCAATGCATCTGATTTCTGTAGTAGAGTTGCACCTAACCCAATATTACTTGCATCCGTCCTTACTATGAATTCTTGACTTAAGTCAGGTAATTTCAAAATGGGTTTACTTGTGAGCTTTTCCTTCATTTCTTGGTAAGTCATTTCACATTGTGGTGTCCATGTAATGCGATCTGGATGTCCTTTACGTGTCAATTCAGTTAACGGTGCACATATGGAATTAAAGTTTTTGATATACTTCTGGTAGAAACCACATAATGAGACAAAGGATCTCACGTCCTTCTTGGTTTGTGGTCTCGGGGCTTTCTGTAGTTTCTCTAAATTCTTTGGGTCAGGGGTCATGTTTCCCTGATAAACTGTGTGTCCCAAAAATTCCAATTCTTTACATCCAACGCAACATTTGGTTGGTCGGGCTGTTAAATTTGCCTCCCTAAGTCGATCAAACAGCATGTTCAGAGAGTCAATGTGTTCCCAAATGTTTCTGTTGCTATAAGGATATCATCCATAAAATTTGTTATACAGGGATTATTCAGAGGATCCAATAATTTTCTCATCATTCTAGAGAAGACACTAGGCGCATTCTTCAATCCAAATGGCAATCTATTAAACTCATAGTGTCCTTCTGAGGTACTAAAAGCTAGGTATGGTCTAACCTCAGGCTTTACTGGAATCTGATAGTATCCTTTACTCAGATCCACTTTTGAGAAATATTTCGCTTATTTAGTCTGGCAAACAGCTGATTTGTATCCGGCAATGGATCCACCTGTCCTTCTGTAATAGCATTCAGTCTCCTGTAATCTATACAGAGTCTATGTTCTCCAGAGGGCTTCCTTAAGAGTACCACACCGGAACTATACGAAGACTCACTGTGCGAATAATTCCTTCCTTCAATAGATAGTCTATCTCTTCCTTCAAAGCTTTCTCCTTAGCAAACGGAATCGAATATGGTTTCATACAGACAGGTGTGGAGTCTATTAGTTTCATATCATATTTCAATAGGTTTGTATGCCCTGGTCGGTCTGTTAACACCTCTGCATGATTATTTAGAACCTGTTGCACTCTCTCTTTCTGAGTTTTCGTTAAATGTGTACTGATTTTCACCTGTGCTGCTGTCTCACAGGGGTGTAATGGATATTCAAATGATGAAAGTGGTTCCTTTTTCATCTCCATGGCGATGGACAAGGTCAACAAGTGTGTCTCTTCCTGATGCTCTCTTTCCAAATATTTCTTCAGGAGATTCACATGATAGATTTTTTCTTTCCCCTTCTTATCTATCTTATAATTTGTTCTAGACACCTTCTCTAAAACTGTATATGGACCCTGCCATCCAATTTGTAACTTATTCTGACTCCCGGGCAAAAGAAGCAGTACTTTCTCTCCCACAGCACCAAATTTCTGTCTTTCGCCATCCTGTTTATAATAGGCAGCATGTTTCTTCCTGGCTTGTTTCAAATTTTCATTGGCAAGTTTCCAGCCAGTTTTTAAACCGAGTGGTCAGCTCATTCACATATTGGTATGAAGATGTAATGTTTTCCTCTGCCTTTTCATCAGTCCACGTTCTTAACAAAGCTACATATGGACCTTTAATTGTGTGGACCTATTTGTCCATGCACCGGTATGGTCTCTTCCACTCGAAGCTTTATAGTGATGATTTTTCCTCCCAGAATTATCATTCACAAAAAAACGACCGCTACCAATTTTTCTTTTGGGGCTTTCTCCCCACTTTAACCCCCCCCCCCCCCCCTTTTTTTTTTCTTGATGAGAGATCTTTTTCCTCTCTACATCCTCTTCCTCCAGTTTGTTTAAGTCCGATTGAGGGATTGTCGGCTTATCCTGGGGTAAGACATCTTTTTGCACTCTCCGCATAGTGGCCATTGTAAAACAGTTAAGTGAAGCTTGTCCGTGAAAAGGGGCTTCCCATTCCATTTTGGTCCACTTTATCAAATCTATTTTTCTTTTTATTATCAGGCCTAATTTTGCCCCGTGGCGTGTCCAGGTCCTGATCCATGTTCCCACTTGTGGGTGTTCCCTCATGTGCTATGCTACACCTTTCTACAAAATTCTCAATGTCCCATCTTGCTTTGGGCCAATAATAATTGTGAGCCACCTTTTGAATGATGGTACCTATTTTCTCATGGTCCCCATCTGGTTTCACATGTAGGCTCCTTATTAAGTCTGCCCTATATCTTTTAGGAAGTACCAGCTGTCCTTGACCTTTGGATCTAGCTCCAGTCTTCCTATACATCAACTTGTTTTTCATGTAAAAATCTCCCTTGCCTGGAGTTGTATGACAAGTTGACAATTTTCTGAAACAAGGCTTGTGTGTTTTATCCCCAGCCTGTGCCTTCCTCATCTCTTCTGGAGTGGTATCTAACATAATATCCTCCTCCTGTCTTGAGGTCGACCTGACCTGAAGGGTTGCCATATACACAGGTTTCCTTCTGCAACGGTCAGTGTCATGATTGTCCATCTGACAATTCTTACACCACCTTTTTCCTTGGTTGAAAGATTTTCTTTCATCATATTTCCTTTCATCGAATTGTGGGAATTTATTTTTATTGTCATACCGTGGCCTATCAAATTGGTGCTTACCTTTATTTTGATCCTTAGGATCAAATTTATTAAAGTTCTGTGGTGCCCTAAAGTTATCCACTTGTTTCTTTTTATTACCTGTTACCTCTGCTTGAGCTGCTTGATACCTTTCAGCAACATTTAGCAACTCACCCAGCCTCTCTGCACCTTGTTCCATGAGAAACTTTCTCAGGTCTGGAGCCATGGACTCTCTTAATTGCTCTATAAGGACCTTTTCCTTAAGATCTTGGGTTTTCCCCAGAGAAGTCCATTTCTCCAAGTATGTCTCTATTCGTGCAGAGAACTGGTGATAGGTTTCACCTGACAGTAGTTTAGCATTCCTAAATTTTTTCCTATAAAATTCTGCATTCTTTTCATACCTTAACAAAAAAGCCTGCTTTAGCATGTCATAATTTTCCTGATCACCTCTGCTCATTTTTGCAAAAACTTCATAAGCTGCCCCACGAAGTCCCTGAGATAACTTTAAGCTCCACCTTTCTCTCTTTAACCCATACGTGGTAGCTAATAGTTCATACCTATTTAGGTAGCTCTCTATATCATCGTCTTTCTCAACAAAATGATCTAAATGAAAATTCATAGCTGAGGTTGAGGCTCCTTGGCTAGCAGTGGCATCAGAGGCAAAGGGACTGGCACCATTTTCAGGAGCATGGCCTTGAAACTCAAATTCCCTGAGTCGTAACTCATGTTCCCTTTGTAATCTTTTATCTTCTGCTTCCCTTTCTGCAGCTAATTTCTTGTCTTCCCTTTCTGCAGCTAATTTCTTCTCTTCCCTTTCTGCAGCTAATTTCTTCTCTTCCCTTTCTGCAGCTAATTTCTTC
>JAMPIV010020355.1:10000-27957 GCA_024509875.1 Oreohelix idahoensis
GTGTGTGTGTGTGTATGTGTGTGTATATATATTTATATTTATATATATATATATTTATATTTATATATATTTATATATCATTGTTATGAAAAACAAAACCAAAAAACCTAACTATAAATGATTATTACATATGAAATGTTTTACTACATTTCTGTAAATAGTTTTTGCTAAATTAGGATTCTGAACAAGAATTAATAAGAAAACTCACTTCAAAATCTGTTTTTATTTCGTGTTTTATTTTCTGATCCAGGAATCTGAACTTCTTGTCCATATTTCCTGCAGTCTGCAAAGAAAAATTAGTGATATATGCAAAAGCTGAACACAATCAGTAACATCTTGGTGTGATGAGATACTGCTACCATGAGATGAATCACTCAATGTTCATTATGATATGAAATAAATATTAAAGTCACAAAGTGTTTGCCTTCGTTACTGTCAGCTACAGATGCTTTGTAGGAGGCAAGTTTGCTCAGCTGTGGTGTTGTGGTTAGTATGAGCAATAGATGAGCTAAGTTTAGTTTAGTTTGTTTTCTGTGTGAAGCAATGTTAGTTGGCTGTAGTGTTGTGATTAATGTGAGCAACTGTGACGGTATATTTTTCGTGCATTATTTTTTCTTGGTTTAAAGGTTGGTTTTTTCCTTCTCTCTATTACCGTTTCTCTGTCCCCTCAATTATTTTGCTACGTTCTCTCCTATTATTTTGCCCTTCCTACGAAAGTAATTTAGCATCAGAGACAGTGGGCGGTACCCTTCTCCAGGCTACCAGGACATAACTCAATTTACAGGTGTCAGGACAAAAACACCGGATTTCCAGTGCGGGCCCAGACTTATTTATGCATCTAAAGTTTCTGTTCAGGGAAGATGGTATATCTCATTTTTGTTACCAGACATTCAGATGCCAAAAGACCACCTCTTGATCTCACAGAAACCACTTAAAATCCTGTACATACAATATTCCCTTGCTCTCAGCTAATGCCTTCTATCAGCTCCATGTTACCAGTGCAAAATCCAGAGTAGCTATAAAACCATTTTGTAAGCTCTGGCCATAGTAAATTCTAAAACACTAGTTAATTATCTAGTGCACTCCTAGCTAAAAAAATTTTTTAGCAAGAGATAAATTCTGAAAGCTTCTTCAGAAGAAATAGCTATAAGACAGACCATCTCTAGGAATGCTTCTGGGAAGTTCTGAGCTCAACAAAGGGTCTCTGTTGGCATCAGAAGCTGATGTTCTTAGCACATTGTGTAGGAAGGCAAACCCAGTGTCCCGATAGTCCATCGTGGAAACAGACTGTGGGAAAAAGAGTCACCCCAAACCTTTGGCAATACACTAAGAAAGGATCAGCAAAACACAGATACGTCCTAAGGGACTAAAACTCAATTCATGGCTATTAAATTTTAGTAGTTGTATTCATGGCTATTTAGCATTTGAATTCACGGCTATTGCTCATTACATTTCTCTAAAATTAACAAAATTATCACTCAACAATTCCCTGTCTAGGATGATCTAATTAAGTATAATATTTGGAGGAAACAAATACTCAGTAATACATGTTTGATTTGACACATGATCACTTGTCTGAATTTAGGTTATTATATTATTTCAAAGTGTTGAACACGATTCTTTGTAATAAATGCTAGTCGTCAGCCATCAATTCCCTCTAAATCATCAAACTAAATTACAACTACAATAGTCTATACTGAATGCACCCTGTGGAAAAAACTTTCTGTGGAAAAAACTTATAACTGGATCAGTTTTTAATAGCTCAAAGTCAAGGGGAAAATTAAAGAAAATATATTCTCAGAAACCTTCTATAGATACAATCTACAAATCTATGCAAGATCCCAGAATTGATCCCAAGGACAACCAACCCCATTTTGTCATAAAGTGGAATTAAGTTCTAGAGTTTGTCTGAGTGTATAGACAAGACAATAGTATGAGAAAGTCTGAAAAATAGATTTAGATGAGAATAACAGTGAATGTGGAAAGATGAGACTATTAGCTTCGAGGGTGAGAACCAAGATTGACTCTCCCTCACCACTCGCGACTTTGTTAAGAGCTAAAAGACTCACCACCTCTGACTACCACTAAAGGAGATAAGGTTTAGTTAAAGTTCCACAGACACACTATACTGACTAATATATATACATACAGTATAGTTATATAGAGAAACTGATCCAGTATACAGTTTATAATTTACACCACAAATAAAAATCACAAATTAAATAAAGTGCGAGGTCGCACACCTGAAAAGAACATACAATTAAAATGTCAGATAATAAAACCCCAACCCTTTCCCCCTCTTGCAACCTGTAAGGGGACAAAAAAGAATTAAGGATTACACACACTGACTTGGTGGGGCCTCTGAATAAGAGCCACCACTCCTAACTATCCTATTAATAATTATTAAAACTCTAACAACACTGTCCGGCTGTAGACCTACTAACTGTCTACACAGCTTTATGCGCTTTAGGCGATATACACGCCACTAACTAACACCTATTACTGATTATTTAAAAACAATCTAACACCACTGTCCAGCTGTAGACCTAGCTACTAGTTTACACCAAAGCTGAATGAACTTTTGAAAAGTCCTACACTGCAAATCACAAGCACTGATTTACTAATGGACTTCTTCAGTGAAACCTCAGAAGCTGTCCTCTGTTCTGACTACCTAACTTCTGTCTCTCCTCTCTAGTGCATATGGAAGGAATTTTGACCCTATCTCTTCCCACGAATATTGTAGCTGATAACTTGGGCTTTTAGACTGGATACTAGCCTCAGGCTGTAAATACTTCACTGCTGACGAACCTTAAGTCTCTGCCCGGTTACCCCTCTGAGGGTTTAGGGCCACTGGCTTTCTTATGGCCAAATTTAAATGACAACACCAGGCTATGCGCCTTTGTTTCGGTGTGTTAATATGAGCTGAGAGCTCAGGGTTTTAAGGAATCCGTTCCCGCTGAAGATTTTTACTTCACTGCAAGGGAACTGCTCTTTTTCACTGGCGCAGACGTATGTGGCCCCAGTAAATACTGCGACACCAGTTCTCTTCACCTCTGGTGATATCTCGAGCCCTCTGTCCCTGAGATGACAACTTGCTGTTGTAAATGGTAGAGGCAGGTTACACCTCCTATGTGCCGTGAAAAATAGCCAATCGAATATCTCACTTAAGAGCAAGTGAATATGACTTTGTTTTCACGGCTGAATTTCTGGAGACAAAAGAGACCCGCTAATGATTTACCCTGTTATTTATTCAAGGAAACCCATGCCAGAACCCACGCCCTACGTCATTGCTCTTAAACCAATAATATTCTTGCATTTCATAAACTATTGAAATCCCCCAATGATAACGCAAGCTACTCATGACTCACGTTATTACTGCTACCACACTTCCAAAATTGAGTCACATTACATCATGTTACTGCTGTTCGCATGAGCAAAATTAACTCTGATTCATTGTAGCACCAGTTTTACGTACCTGGGTAGTGCTTCTCACCCACCCCTCGATTTACTGGGTAGGGGTTACGAACGTCGGAAAATTTTCACCCAGCCCAATTAATACTCACGCGCTTAATACAATAAGAATAACCGTGATTCTTTACACAAAGAAAATAAGACTACGTGAATGCTATTACTTTAGAGAAAGAAGGCTGGCGCAAGTATAAAATTAAACCTACAGTATTCCCTCCTAAAACAGCAATTAATTCCCTAGAGAAAAAGACTAAACTCGAATAATTACAGGACCTAATTATTGGGAGAAAACGAATGGGGCCTCTGGAAAATACAATCACAGTAACTCCTCACAGAGTATATGCAGCTCTTTTTGATATTTTGACAATGAAATTAAACTCTTAATCACAAAATTAGCACGCAAATATCCAACTCAAAATCACAAATAAGCTCAGAAATATCCACACATGTGACTGGTAGTAGTGCCAGAACACAAATGACCATGCTATGTTTGAACATTTGTATCACGCAGTAGCAATTGCGTCAGCATATTCTGTACTGAACCTGTACATTATGGACTGGAAATGTGATAAACTGAACATAGCGCATGGTCAGTTCCTCGAATACCTGTATATATGTCAACATGGGGCTGGAAGGAGTGACGAGAGGGAACCACACTTTAAAAATTTGTTTCATGCTGAAGATTGTGTGTTTTTGGTTCCTTGCATTCTAGTAAGCGGGGGGGGGGGGGGGGGGGTAAAAAAAAAAAAAAAAAAAAACATGGGGGGGGGGGGAGGAAACTAAGTCGCTTACATTATCCCAAAAATCAGTATACAAAAAAAACTTCTGGCTTTCAGAACATTTTGGATTACGGATGTTCACATTCTGGATTACTCACCTGATTTCAATCCTTCTATTTTATGCATGTACCCATTTATGAATGTAATTTCTATGTTATTGTTTTTCTCCATGTTTCACATCCATACAATAGGACTGAGCTGACATTTCAGTTGAAGGTATTTTATTATTTGTGTTGGACTTGATCTCCAAATGTTTCCCAATGCAATGAAATCTCTTGCATTTTTTATATTTTTATTGTGATGTCATTGTCCGTCCCTCTGCCTATATTCCTGCCATGATGTTTGTATGATTCTGGGTCTGTTTTGTTGAAAACTTGCTTGTTCATTTATCAGTTGTATATCTATGGTCTCTTTAAAACTCTCAAGAGCTCAAAAATGATCCCGTTTAATATTTTTCCTGGCACCAATAGAACATTATTCCTCTGGAATGTGTACGCTCTTGTTTCCATTCTTAGGCAGCTTGATCAGATAACCTTCCTTCCATTCAGATGGTTTTTCTTCTCTCTCCTAGACTTTCCAAAGTAGTTTGTATATCTCTGTAGGTATCAATTTCTGCTTTGATAGCCTCTACTGGAACGATATCTGGACTAGCTGCATTTCCATCTTTTGGAAGCTTTATGGCTTTTTTACTACTTCCCTATTTGGTCAATCACAATCAATTTGTACCTCCTCTTCTGCTGGCTGGGTGTATGGGAGGGGGGGGGGGGGGGGGGGGGGGGGGGGGGGCGGGGGCGGGCGGAGGGGCGCGGGCGGGGGGGGGGGGGGGCGGGGGGGGGGGGGGGCGGGCGGGGGGGGGGGGGGGGGGGGAAGCGAGAGTTTGGTGGAGCTAATCTATTGAGAATCATATATTCCCCCTCAGGAACATTATAGAGCAGTGCTTAGAATGGTAGAGACAGCTATAAATTAACTTTGATGATTTTGAAAAGGCTTTTGACAGCATACACAGGGACAGCCTATGGAAAATACTGAGGGATTATGGAATTCCCAGCCACATTATTTCCATCATAAAAAGCCTCTATTCTAACTTTACATGCAGTGCTGGATTGAGTAATGTAACTTTCGAAGTGAAAACAGGAGTATGACAGGGATGCCTCTTATCAACATCATTATTTTTGACAGCCACAGATTGGGTGATGAGCCAGACAACAGAGGGCAGTCCAAGAGGAATTAGATGGACAACGTTTACTACACTGTAAGACCTGGAATATGCAGATGACATTGCATTACTCATGCCATTCACATCAACACATCCAAGAAAAAACCAATAGACTGAATAAGTATGGCCAGCAGGTTGGCCTGAACATCAATCTGAAGAAGATAGAGGTCATGACACTAAATGTGGGCAATCCTGAGCAAATAACAATAAAGAACCAGAAGTTAGAACAGACAAGACACATTTACTTACCAAGGATGCATAGTAACACCTGACGGCGGAACAAGCAAGGACATTAATAACAGAATGAATAAAGCGAGAACAGCCTTTGCTAGTCTCAACAACATTTGGAAGTCTTCCCAGTACAGCACAAACACCAAATTAAGACTGTATGAGAGCTCTGTACTTTCTGTGCTTCTTCATGGTGCGGAATGCTGGAGAGTAAGAGAAGAAAATGTCAAAACTGTCTTCCTTCTGAATCTTTTGGCCGAATACCATCAGCAACCAAGAACTACTTATTCAGAGTAAGCAGGAGGACATGCACACCATCATAGCTGGCAGACGCTGGAGTTGGGTTGGCCACATCCTCAGAAGGGACCCTGAAACCATCACAAGAACAGCTATGCTATGGACCCCTGAGGGAAAGCAAAAGAGAGGCTGACCAAAAACAACTTGGCAGAGAACTGTGGAGGCCAAGATGCAAAGAATGAACCAGAGTTGGGGGACCGTACAAAGGATGGCCACCGACCGAGCAAAGTGGAATCAATTTGCTGCTGCCCTACAATATGTCACCAGGAGTGATGGCCACTGACTGCTTTGACAGTTATGGATCAAAGAAGAATCTATTGAGAAGGTCCTCAAAATGTTCTGTCCATCTCTTCTTTTGGTCTTGTATTGTGCTAAGCAATTTTCCATTTTTTCTTTGAAAAGGTCATTTGCTTGAGAGAAGGATGACACGCTGACTATGGACACATATTGTTTAAGGCATGATTACCACTATTGCTACTTTCACAATTTCTGAAAACAGTACAAGCAATAACAAACTTAAGTAGTCTTTCAACCTATTAACATTACAATACGTACAGAACTGACAATAACATAACATTAGAAACAAAGTGCAAAGTTTTGTGCAATATTCGGCGTGATTGTTTGTCGGACATTGTTACTTTTTTTGTTCATGAAGGAAATATTGGTCCACTTTCATGACCCTTAATGTGCATACAAGCATGGTAATTGTAAGATGTATAAGAAGTAATATCTGAAGACAAAAACAATCTTGCTGATGGAAAATCTAGCCCACCTCACCTAAATATCTACTAATGGAGCGTATAATTCAGTCGGCCCCATCCATATAGCTTAGATAACAATTTAGAGATTGGTAATAGTAGTTGTAGTACCAGCCCATTCAGTCATAACTGACTATAGGAATATGCCCCTCAGGTGATAGACCTTAGCTGCTTATTTTCCTGGTAGTCTGTTTGGTATGTTTTTTTTTCTCTTCTCCTTGTTGTTAGAGCTTCTTTTCATCCTAATTGAAGTGGCACTGTAGGAAGCATCACCATTTGGGGAGATTGGCAGCTTCATCTGTTTGAAATGAAGCACAGTGGGCCGTCTGATGTGGCCTTAAAAAAAAAAAGAATTCAGAGATGCAGTAAAAAGGGGTCTAGAAATCCTAGATCTTCTTCTTCTTCTTCGTTCGTCCTGAAAAGGACGTTGGTTGCGTTGTGTCCATTTACAGCAAAGCTGCGATATTTGCGCCTTTCGGCCGACACATCTGACTTTAGCACTGCCTTCCCTCTTTGATCCCTACTCACTCAGCCAGACTGTAGTGATGCAGCCTGTTTCCAGGACCACCACTTGGAGGTGGAGAAGGTTCTAGGTCAGCTCTGGTTCACTGACCCTGACCCAAGCAGTCTAGCCATGAGTCGCTAACTGCATTTCTCACTGCTGACGCGTCTTACGCTGGCAACTTACTGGGATAATATCAATGAAGATGACACACTGTGCATCATTTCATTTGCAACCTCCCATGTTGCTGGATTTATGTTCAGTTCCTTTATGTCTCTTTTTTACACATCTTTGAACCCCTGTTGCGACTGTTCTTTTGCCATGTCAGTTGGGGAGGTGGTAAGAATAGTGGAACAAGGTCCACCATTTCTCCTGAATGCTTTTATATGGATTTGACAGTGTACTCATCCATACAAAAAAAAAGCGAGTTGCGTGATACTGTGGTTTCCGGTACGCCTTCTGGCCCAGTATCTATGACTTTAGCACCTCTTCAACGGGAGAGTGGGCTCATCCCTAATCTGTTTATGTTCCCAGTAGTAGACTATTCACAAGCAGCCTGGGGGTGTCACTGCTCTGCGCGGACCTTGTTTACCGAGGCGGCGTCCGAGCTCGTATGGTGAAAATATGGTTGCGTTATCTTCAAAATAGACCTGTCTTTCCCGTGGCTTTTCTGCCATCCTGCAACTTTGAGTTAGGGAGTTCTGAGCTCCAGTCTCTTTCCCAGGCATTTTATCCTGGCCAGGCATGCATACAGAGGACCCCACTTCTGGTTCTAAGTTAGCAGTTGGGGATAGGTGGGGTGGCACACTGTGCATTCCCCGTCATCCAGGGGGCTCTCCAACTATGCAGAGCTTGCACAATGCTGTGCTCTGGTTCTGGGCTCTCCCAAGGAATCCTCACGTCCTGCACAGAGCCACTTCCAGATACCCACCACCTGCCAACCCTCCATTGTAGAAATCTCCTGCATGCGGCCATCCAGTCAAGAGCCAGTATTAAGTCTGGTGCCCAAGTGATCCCCCCAAGCTCAGTGTGCAATGCTGGGTTCTCATCATGCTGCAACACAGGGGGGATTGTGATGCTCAGCCATCTCTCTCAACTCTGCACCGATATTTATATGGATAAGTAACCGTATCAGTTCAACACATTGTAAACACCAACTATTAAACTAAACAAACTCCAACTAAAATGAATGAAACATATCCCTTTCAACATCTTACAGGTTACAATTATGGTATACAACATCTAAAATTTCTAATGTCAAAGTAATTCATGCTCACAAAATGTACGTTACATGCAAACACGCCAGACGGAGACAAATATGAAGACATAGATCTAAACTCAACAACACCTTCCCACGTTCAGCACTAGTATAACCACCCCTGCAAACCCTAGCCTAACTGGCATCTTCTCACCACTGTCTAATCCCTAAAATGCCGTCAAGAAACTAAAATACAGACAGACCAAACCCCACCTCCCCCCGGACTCTAACCGGTACCCGAACCCCACAATGCCATTAAAAAATCGTCCCAACTATAGTCCGTTTGAAAATTCGTGCCCACAGAAAGCGTCAATTTTCTCCAAAACTGTTTGTTGTATGGACATGAATTTTTGCATGCAGTCTTAGATTTTCCATGCAGTTTAGATTTTGCGGTCATTACACCCACAGCTTTTGCGAAATTTGCACAACGGTGATTTTCTTTGATCTTTTTAGAACATTTTCCTAAACCTGCCCGTAACATTAATTCTTACAGTACATCACAACATTTGTGCGACAAGACGGTTCAAAGGCGTGTCCTAAATGTGTGATTGGTTGTTCATGTGATTTTGATATGAGGAATGATGATCTGATAATGAACAATGATAGCAGTAAATCATCAGGAAGCTATGACGAATCGTAACTGTTTATGTGTTACTATAGATTGGCACATGAAATTAGTTTATCACAAACGAAGGAATGCGATCAACGTGCCTCATTCTGAATCGGATGACTCCAATAAGTTCACAACAGTTATTGGTTGGATAAACTGCAAGCCATCTCGTTACCAGTAATCTTCTTCTTCCTGGAGCACGTGTTCTTCACATTTAGCCCAGTACTCTGTGTCTATTCGTGAAAGGGCCTCACGAGTCATGTCTTTAACATCGCACATTTTAAAAGTGGTGTTCTGGGCGGCCACTTGCCCTTTAACTCTAGCCTAAACCAGCTCTATTGGGTTACGGTGAGAATGGTAAGGTGGGAGTCGAAGAGAAACATGACCCTGCTCTTGGATGATTTTATCAATCAGATACACTTTTGTCTTATTCCTCTGTCTCACAAGCTGCAACAACTCTGGTTTTAAATAGCTGTTGTCAACGAAGATATTTTCATTCACAAGCCACCTCCTGATTTCATCTTTCGTGCTTGCCGAAGTGGGAGCTTTATCCTCCTGCGCTAGAACATTATGATAGGACGCATTATCCATTACCAGGCAAGATGGCCTATCTAGAGTCGGGAGGAGTGTATTCACTATCCAATCTCAAAAAATTTGCCCATTCATTTCACTGTGGTAGTCCCTACCATCTACAGATTTTGATTGAAAAATAAGCTCTGCATCACAGACAAGCCCATTCTGTCTGCTGCCAGCATGTGCTAATATATTGTGTTGACCTTTGCTGCTGGGAATTTTCCTTCTATGGTCTCCGTCAACAGATTGCCATTCTTTCTCGTTCGTATGATGAGCATTAACCCAAGATTCGTCCAAATATACTACATCATAGCCGTCTTGCCTTCTCTCACAAATCTGCTAAGGTATTTGCTTCGAGCTGCAACCAGATGTGGTTTTTCACATAAAAAATTTCTTCCGCCATACGTTTTTCTAAAAGTGAAGCCGACACTTCTGACAAGTTGCCAAAAAGTTGTTTTTTAGGCGTTAATATCGCATTCTGCTTGCAGCCGACTTTTCAGCATGCGGAGAGTAACAAGTTGATTGGCATTAAACATCTTCAAAATCAAACGTCTAATGACATCCTTGTCAAAATCATCAAATTTTTTCTTCCTTCCTTGCTTAACCGCTGCTTCTGTACAATCACCGTCCTGTTGTATCCAATGTCAAAAAGATCTTCTATTCACACCCAGGGCCTTTCGTGTTCTCCTACCTGGTTCTTGGATGTCGTGGTATAAACAACCCATCTTAGCCTCTCTGCGAAAATGCCTGTACAATATAAGTTACCTTCTGCAAAGTGATAAATTTGCATTTCAGATTCATTGCGCTTTTCATAATTATGCAGTTTAGTTTATTAATATATTATACGCTGGTGTCGTTTTGTTTCATTGCAGCCAACTCATTGCAATTAGCATACGCCACTGAAATAATTACTCACGACTGTGTACAATAGGTGCACACTCGTGCGGACATGTAGTCACTACACTAATTCAAACCAAAAAAATATTGAATAGCACATGTAATCGCTTGTGCTGTCCTGCAACAAAAATTAAGAGCGCAATTTTTGAACGGATCTTGTAACTTTCCTGTAGAACTAATAAAAATTAACCCAGACAATGGTAACTGTTTTTTATATAACTTGAAGAAAATTCGAACATGACATGTGTTTTGTAAGGGCAAAAAATATATTAACACATTAACTACCGCAAGCCGCTGTCAGCGGCTCACAAAATAAACACATTTGGACTGCAAGCAGCTCAGAGCGCCAATCTAATTTTAGTAATAAAACGAATGAAAAATGTACTGAAACACTTTCTGATCTGGTTCGAGATTTTGAGTTGCCACCGGAAAACAAATTCCCAAAGCATGGTTGTTGTAGAACACTGGAAAATTGATATTATGTTCATCTTTTTCAGCGTTTTGGGTTAGTTACCAAATCGTGTAAAACTGTTTACCGTGGCAACTAGTGATAGGACTACAAAAAATGCGTGTACATCTCGTCTAACGGCTGAATAGGATAGAAACGTGTTTCAACAATTGACTGATAGATCTAGCGACGAGGACAAGAGTGAAAACGGTTTGCACATTGATTGAAATTGTGATTTTGAAAGAGATGGGGCGCAAGCAGATATAATTGTGAAAGTATTGCAAGTCCTCGGCCATCGGAGGGCCGTTAAATAGCAACAACCTCTATTAGAGTTACAAACGGTGCTTATTGTAAAAGTACATTCATTTATCTTTAAAATGACGTGTAATTCATAAAAATCTGTTAACAGTTACGAAAACTACAGCTTACTTTGTGCAAACACCTACAGGATGAAAATGGGAAAAACATTTAATTCGGCCACAGTGTGTTTTTCAATTCGGTAGTTAATGTGTTAATAACTGCATTGATATCAGTAGGGCACGTAGCAAATTTCAATAACATCAAATATGTTGATAAATATATTTATAAATAATAACAGTTTCTTTCTTTCTTTGCATTTGCTTAAGTATGGACTCACCGCAATTTCGTTAATACTGAAGTGTTGCGGAAGAGCAGAAGTCACGTGGTACATAATATTTTTTTAATGGATTGGCTTTGAATTTTGTTCCATGGTCCCAAAAACATTTTATTAATCGCATGTCTTCGCAATCGATATTTATGCTTTCTAACATTTTGTTTTTAAATAACAATCTCATGTTAGAACTTGCTTCGTATTTAATTTATATAGATCTCTCCGTTAAGTTTTAACATAATATACCCTAACTTTAATGGGCGATCCTTAGTTTTCTAATACCAGTTCTTTGAAACTTAAAGAATCACCAATTCTGACAACGTAACAATCAAATCACGATTTGGTTTGGTTTGGTTTGGTTTGGTTTGGTTTGGTTTTAATGACTATCTTTATTGCACATGGACAACTCCATCAGAGCTCCGACCTTCTCCTTTAGATCACACAAGGAGGATCTCAGCACAGTGAACGAACTCTGTTGCACCTGTGAGAATCCCAATGTGTATATAGGAATCACAAATTCTATAATTAATTTTGTGGTGTGTAGGTTTCTAACTTTTTAATTTTGCCAGGGCAGCGGCCTAATGGCCTACTCTTTACGATTTCCAACTAAGGTACCGTGTAATTTTTAACGTTTGCAACTTGCACGCGGGACATCCTATATTGTTCGCCCTGATCCGAGAAGGTTAGGTACCCGCTCTCACTACCAGGGGCAGGGGTGGGAGTATGACATCATAAAGACCAATGGTTCTAGGGAAAAAAATCCATAAAGTATATTCCCTCTACTGGGAACAAAACAACAATCCATGAGTGACAGACGAAGTTTCAGTGTTTTACAAACGATAGACAAATGTAAACGCTTACAAACCACACAATGAATGACAGAATGAGAACATATGATCGAGGAAGACTCCAGAGAAGCTGCTTTGCACACAAAGTAGTTTTTAAGCGGTGAGCTTAACACACTGGGCCGATTTGAACAATACACACCAAGACCATGTATTGTTGTGAAAGGCGAAAACAATCATTGGAAAAAAAAAACCCCATCTTCTTCTCAAGAAAAACTAACTGCGCCAAATGCACGTTCACTAGTCAACAAATTTTCAAAAGTTATTTGTACCAGAAATTAAATACACCATTTCTTATTGATTTTGACATGCTAATTTCAAATATCATAATTAAATTCACCAATTGGCTCTGGGTTTTTTTTTAAATGATGAATTTACATTACAGTAATACAAATAATGTGTGCTTGTTTAATTCTCTGGGGTGAACAGCTAGTCTTTCTACTTTAGCATTATAAAAATTGTGGTTACATATTCAATTAATTGATATTTCAACATAAAATGATAGAAAAAAATAAAAACATTATTTAAATTTCACATATCATGTTTTAAAAAGGCACATTTGAACCCATTCCGTCATTATTCAGTCGCTGTTCGAGCTCTCTTTGCTTGCTTCTTGTAGTCAATCGATGAGGTGTCTCTTTAGATCCCCATCCCCCCACAATCCCGACCAATCACGATTTATTTTATTAAATAAAATTGTTTGTTGTTTTAATGCACTTGAGTTACTAGACAGAATGGCTTTTATAAAAGAAAAAAAAAACTACCAGGATCTGCCGTACTGACCACCAAATACTGAAAGCATTGCAGGCAGGAAATGTCCGGGCCGTCGCTGCAATACGGAATGTCAGCCTGGACAACTACCTCAAAAATGAACTTTGATAGAACAAGAAAAATAATAAAAATGCAACATCAGGTAGAGAGAATCATTCCTGAAGCAATGAAATCAACACCTATAAATGAAATGAACAAGCTAACAAAACAACAATCCATGAGTGACAGACGAAGTTTCAGTGTTTTACAAACGATAGACAAATGTAAACGCTTACAAACCACACAATGAATGACAGAATGAGAACATATGATCGAGGAAGACTCCAGAGAAGCTGCTTTGCACACAAAGTAGTTTTTAAGCGGTGAGCTTAACACACTGGGCCGATTTGAACAATACACACCAAGACCATGTATTGTTGTGAAAGGCGAAAACAATCATTGGAAAAAAAAAACCCCATCTTCTTCTCAAGAAAAACTAACTGCGCCAAATGCACGTTCACTAGTCAACAAATTTTCAAAAGTTATTTGTACCAGAAATTAAATACACCATTTCTTATTGATTTTGACATGCTAATTTCAAATATCATAATTAAATTCACCAATTGGCTCTGGGTTTTTTTTTAAATGATGAATTTACATTACAGTAATACAAATAATGTGTGCTTGTTTAATTCTCTGGGGTGAACAGCTAGTCTTTCTACTTTAGCATTATAAAAATTGTGGTTACATATTCAATTAATTGATATTTCAACATAAAATGATAGAAAAAAATAAAAACATTATTTAAATTTCACATATCATGTTTTAAAAAGGCACATTTGAACCCATTCCGTCATTATTCAGTCGCTGTTCGAGCTCTCTTTGCTTGCTTCTTGTAGTCAATCGATGAGGTGTCTCTTGTCACAGTCCAACAGTAATCAGCAAGCATTGAAGGGCTCCAATTGCCTTGATACCTTGTCTCCATAGCAACAATGTCCTGGTGAAATCGTTCACCATGCTCATCACTGACCGCTCCACAGTTTGACGTAAAGAAATCCAGATGAGAATCCAGAAAATGAATTTTCAAAGACATGTTGCAGCCAAGACTCTTATACTTCAGAAGGAGATTTTCTACAATTTCATTGTAATTATCAGATCTGTTGTTTCCAAGAAAATTGTCCACCACTGACTTAAATGCTAGCCATGCTGCTTTTTCCTTGCCATGCAACACGCAAAGAAACTCGTCATCGTGAAGAAGTTTTCGAATTTGCGGACCAACAAATACTCCCTCTCTTATTTTAGCTTCACTCAAGTCTTGGAAATTTTCTGATGAGGTATTTGAAAGCCTCACCTGTTTTCTCCATTGCCTTGACAAAGTTTTTCATGAGACCCAGCTTAATGTGCAAGGGTGGCAACAAAATCTTGCTGGTGTCGACAAGTGCTGGGTTCTCAACGTTCTTACTGCCAGGCTGCAATGACTACCTGATTGGCCAATGTCTTCTGATGTAATGGTCACTTCGTGCACGGCTATCCCACTCACAGAGAAAGCAACAGTACTTGGTGTATCCACCCTGTAGTCCAAGCAAAAGAGCGACCATTTTTAAGTCACCGCAAAGTGACCAATGATGATGATCGTAGTTTATACACTTCAAAAGCTGCTTAATGTTTTCATAAGTTTCTTTCATATGAACTGCGTGACCAACTGGAATTGACGGTAACACATTACCATTATTCAACAAAACAGCTTTAAGACTCATCTTGGATGAATCAATGAAAAGCCTCCACTCTTCCGGTATGTAATTGATTTTGAGGGCTGTCATTAAACCAGAAATGTTGTGGCATGCAGAAAGGTCACCCTCTTTGAAAAAGAATGTAATAAGCGGCTTCTGGCGGTTCCTATACACAGAAATTGTAACATCTTCTGCCAGGAGATTCCACTGTTGCAATCTGGAACCCAAAAGCTCCGCCTTGTTCTTCGGTAAATTCAGATCTCTTACAAGATCATTCAGTTCACCTTGGGTTATTAAGTGTGGTTTAGTGGATGTAGTTTGCTCAAAATCTGGGTCGCTTGAGGTTGATGGTTAAATGTCCTCTTCTTCATAAGTGGAAGCAGCTGAAAATGATTCTGGCACTTTGGGAACTGGTAGGTCATCGCCATGTGGTACCGGATGTATTGCAGAGGGGATGTTTGGATATTCCAGAGTCCATTTTTCTTCTTTGATTTGCCTTTCAAAATTGGAGGGACCATTGTTGATTCGTTTTTTGGAGGTATTGATGCTGTTATAGAATACTGCCAGTACGTGCTATTAACGCGAATTCCAAATGAAACTTCAGGCAAGTCAATTAAGAACTTTGGTTAACTGAAGTATACTGCCAAGGTCATAAAGTTCAACGGATTTATTCACAGAGACGATTCACAGTTACAAACATGGTATTGACGTACAACATAGTTATTAATGTTTCCACTTGACAAGGTACATGAATGTTAGTAGGTTTCATTTCAAAATCCAACATTAAAAGTAGAGTTCCTTCTTATTATCCCGGAGGTTATAATGTCTCATATTCTTCTTCACTAAACGAGTGTTCAGACATTGAATCTTTCTATCAGATAGTCACAAAGGTCTCGGCCGTTGACCTTCTCCAATGACATCGGGCATCTTATACATCTTTAATAATTATTGAGAATACATCCATAAATACTGTCCTGCTCAATTGACTCATTCAATAAACTGCTCGGACAGTTGAATAAACATTAGATCCACACATTCCTTCATCAAGATAAATACAGGTTAGAGACTATCCTTGGCTAACCTCTCCATATGTGCCATGACCGAGATGTCCGCACTTCGTAACACAATTTTCAAATACATTTAATAATAATTTCGCTCGTAGGATTACCAATACGTTTCATATGTGATTCTAACAGCTCAGCTGATCCATTCATGGAATCCTAACGTGTGGATTCCAGCTAGATGCCAGCAAGAGTGAAGACATCCCTAAAAATCATGTATAATATACCTTCTTAATATCTGGGTGCAAGACTTACGTACATCACATTGACCAAGGCTTCTAACAAGAATACCGGTCATCCAATATCGAAATAATTCCCAATGCTAAGGGAAAACAATATCACAAATACGGACCATCAGTCCGGCTTGACCCTTCAAGATCCGTGACGTCATCGACTAAAGATCTTTGGTAACCCGTGCGCCAAGAGTAACTCATACTCTACATAGTGCACACACGTGCGTAATAAATCAAACGTACAAATAATATTCCTATCATAAGAATGGTGCGTAATCTTTTAACATAGGCAGGACCTGAGACTGCCATGTATGTAAAAGTACGCAACAACCATGCAAAAGTAACAGTTGTTGAGATGATCAGTGGGCTCTCTCCAAATCATTGGGACTGCAAAAGGCATTGCTTGCCTTTTGCCAGTCAACCACAGTTTAAGATGTGCTGTACATGTATTGCAGCATATATGTGGCGCCCAGCTCTTATCTTGATCTCCTATTCTGTAGCCAAAATACAAACTGTACGCCTTCTTAATCACTTTAGTAATATTTCGTTTTTGTGATACAAATGTCACCTCACCACATATATAACATAAATTATTAGCACTGTTCACACATGTCCTAGGCATTTCTAACTACGATACTTTTGATAAGGACAAATGCACTAACTAATGGCAAAATTTTATCAGAGATAAGATATTTATACACAAAGGTGATGTAATCATAGGTAGGATTGCATCATGAACTTCTAGTTACATTTTTATTGGTCATTAGAACAAATTATGCAATCGCCCACAACAGTTGCGTCATATATATAAATTGACCGTAATTAAATAAACTAGTAGCATATATCTTGAAAACTAGAGCCAATCAACATTTTTTAATGTCATTTTCGTTTTCAGTACACCAAAATTAGTTAAGATCAGCTATTTTCATTTCTGGTACATTTTGGTTGTTGACTAGTGTAATCTATGGTTCCCCATGTTGAATTGGGGAATCGGCAGGGATTGGGTGACTGGAATACGTCCATGTGATCTTGTTATACTTCATCGATCCGTATGAGAGTCTTGCAAATGAAGCAGGCATATTTTATTAAGCTCAGTAATTATTTTCAGCTCTGGGCGGAATTATTTTTAAGCCTCAAAAATGTACATATACATAATTTACTTTTACTAATAATTTGTATGTAATCATGAGTTAAGTATAATATATTATATATAAAATTAAAGTAAATTGGGTGGACAAAATGAATATATATACTTTTTTAGCTAATTTTATATTATGCTTATGTTATGACAGATAATATGTACATAGAAGAAAAGATAATTTGAAATTGTTAACAGCAATTTTCCACTTACCTAAGGCTTGTAACATAAATTATTATCACAATACAGTTTCACTGCTCTCTTTGTGAAGGTAATCCATTTAGAAACACAGAAAAAGTAAGAAAGTTGTTTCTGATCACACAGTTTGTTCACCGTTCACATATTAGTAACATATCCTGCCTGTTTTTGGCCACTATAGTGATACGACAAAACACGACGAAAAATGAAGATAAATGTAAAAAATTCCCTTTAAACTCAAACAAAGGAAGTTGAAGCTTGTTGAAATTTGTGCAGTTTTGTGTTATCTTCCGTTCGAGATACATTCCGGTTAGTATAAAATATCAGAGTGGGAAAG
>JAMPIV010020356.1:0-126837 GCA_024509875.1 Oreohelix idahoensis
GTGACAACTTACTGAACCAACTGAGATAAGAAAAACATATGAAATACAATTAGCAGAATTCATCATGTATGACAACTTACTGAACCAACTGAGATAAGAAAACAGGTGAAGATACAAAAAGCAGAATTGTTCACGTGTGACAACTTACCGAACCAACTGAGATAAGAAAACATATGAAGATACAATTAGCAGAATTCATCATGTATGACAACATACCGAACCAACTAAGTTAAAAAAAAAACAAATAAAGATACTAATAGCAGAATTGTTCATGTGTGACAACTTACCGAACCAACTGAGATAAGAAAACATATGAAGATACAATTAGCAGAATTCATCATGTATGACAACTTACCGAACCAACTAAGTTAAAAAAAAACAAATAAAGATACTAATAGCAGAATTGTTCATGTGTGACAACTTACCGAACCAACTGAGATAAGAAAACATATGAAGATATAATTAGCAGAATTCATCATGTATGACAACTTACCGAACCAACTAAGTTAAAAAAAAACAAATGAAGATACAAATAGCAGAATTGTTCATGTGTGACAACTTACCGAACCAACTGAGATAAGAAAACATATGAAGATACAATTAGCAGAATTCATCATGTATGACAACTTACCGAACCAACTAAGTTAAAAAAAAAACAAATGAAGATACAAATAGCAGAATTGTTCATGTGTGACAACTTACCGAACCAACTGAGATAAGAAAACATATGAAGATACAATTAGCAGAATTCATCATGTATGACAACTTACCGAACCAACTAAGTTAAAAAAAAAACAAATGAAGATATAAATAGCAGAATTGTTCATGTGTGACAACTTACCGAACCAACTGAGAAAAGAAAACATATGAAGATACAATTAGCAGAATTCATCATGTATGACAACTTACCGAACCAACTAAGTTAAAAAAAACAAATGAAGATACTAATAGCAGAATTGTTCATGTGTGACAACTTACCGAACCAACTGAGATAAGAAAACATATGAAGATACAATTAGCAGAATTCATCATGTATGACAACTTACCGAACCAACTAAGTTAAAAAAAAACAAATGAAGATACAAATAGCAGAATTGTTCATGTGTGACAACTTACCGAACCAACTGAGATAAAAAAACATATGAAGATACAATTAGCAGAATTCATCATGTATGACAACTTACCGAACCAACTAAGTTAAAAAAAAAACAAATGAAGATACAAATAGCAGAATTGTTCATGTGTGACAACTTACCGAACCAACTGAGATAAGAAAACATATGAAGATACAATTAGCAGAATTCATCATGTATGACAACTTACCGAACCAACTAAGTTAAAAAAAAAAACAAATGAAGATACAAATAGCAGAATTGTTCATGTGTGACAACTTACCGAACCAACTGAGATAAGAAAACATATGAAGATACAATTAGCAGAATTCATCATGTATGACAACTTACCGAACCAACTAAGTTAAAAAAAAATGAAGATACTAATAGCAGAATTGTTCATGTGTGACAACTTACCGAACCAACTGAGATAAGAAAACATATGAAGATACAATTAGCAGAATTCATCATGTATGACAACTTACCGAACCAACTGAGATAAGAAAACATATGAAGATACAATTAGCAGAATTCATCATGTATGACAACTTACCGAACCAACTGAGATAAGAAAACATATGAAGATACAATTAGCAGAATTCATCATGTATGACAACTTACCGAACCAACTAAGTTAAAAAAAAAACAAATGAAGATACAAATAGCAGAATTGTTCATGTGTGACAACTTACCGAACCAACTGAGATAAGAAAACATATGAAGATACAATTAGCAGAATTCATCATGTATGACAACTTACCGAACCAACTAAGTTAAAAAAAACAAATGAAGATACTAATAGCAGAATTGTTCATGTGTGACAACTTACCGAACCAACTGAGATAAGAAAACATATGAAGATACAATTAGCAGAATTCATCATGTATGACAACTTACCGAACCAACTAAGATAAAAAAAAACAAATGAAGATACAAATAGCAGAATTGTTCATGTGTGACAACTTACCGAACCAACTGAGATAAGAAAACATATGAAGATACAATTAGCAGAATTCATCATGTATGACAACTTACCGAACCAACTAAGTTAAAAAAAAAAAAATGAAGATACAAATAGCAGAATTGTTCATGTGTGACAACTTACCGAACCAACTGAGATAAGAAAACATATGAAGATACAATTAGCAGAATTCATCATGTATGACAACTTACCGAACCAACTAAGTTAAAAAAAAACAAATGAAGATACAAATAGCAGAATTGTTCATGTGTGACAACTTACCGAACCAACTGAGATAAGAAAACATATGAAGATACAATTAGCAGAATTCATCATGTATGACAACTTACCGAACCAACTGAGATAAGAAAACATATGAAGATACAATTAGCAGAATTCATCATGTGTGACAACTTACCGAACCAACTGAGATAAGAAAACAAATGAAGATACAAATAGCAGAATTGTTCATGTGTGACAACTTACCGAACCAACTAAGTTAAAAAAAACAAATGAAGATACAAATAGCAGAATTGTTCATGTGTGACAACTTACCGAACCAACTGAGATAAGAAAACATATGAAGATACAATTAGCAGAATTCATCATGTATGACAACTTACCGAACCAACTAAGTTAAAAAAAAAACAAATGAAGATACAAATAGCAGAATTGTTCATGTGTGACAACTTACCGAACCAACTGAGATAAGAAAACATATGAAGATACAATTAGCAGAATTCATCATGTATGACAACTTACCGAACCAACTAAGTTAAAAAAAAAACAAATGAAGATACAAATAGCAGAATTGTTCATGTGTGACAACTTACCGAACCAACTGAGATAAGAAAACATATGAAGATACAATTAGCAGAATTCATCATGTATGACAACTTACCGAACCAACTAAGTTAAAAAAAAACAAATGAAGATACAAATAGCAGAATTGTTCATGTGTGACAACTTACGGAACCAACTGAGATAAGAAAACATATGAAAATACAATTAGCAGAATTCATCATGTATGACAACTTACCGAACCAACTAAGTTAAAAAAAAAACAAATGAAGATACAAATAGCAGAATTGTTCATGTGTGACAACTTACGGAACCAACTGAGATAAGAAAACATATGAAGATACAATTAACAGAATTCATCATGTATGACAACTTACCGAACCAACTAAGTTAAAAAAAAAACAAATGAAGATACAAATAGCAGAATTGTTCATGTGTGACAACTTACCGAACCAACTGAGATAAGAAAACATATGAAGATACAATTAGCAGAATTCATCATGTATGACAACTTACCGAACCAACTAAGTTAAAAAAAAAAACAAATGAAGATACAAATAGCAGAATTGTTCATGTGTGACAACTTACCGAACCAACTGAGATAAGAAAACATATGAAGATACAATTAGCAGAATTCATCATGTATGACAACTTACCGAACCAACTAAGTTAAAAAAAAACAAATGAAGATACAAATAGCAGAATTGTTCATGTGTGACAACTTACCGAACCAACTGAGATAAGAAAACATATGAAGATACAATTAGCAGAATTCATCATGTATGACAACTTACCGAACCAACTAAGTTAAAAAAAACCAAATGAAGATACAAATAGCAGAATTGTTCATGTGTGACAACTTACAGAACCAACTGAGATAAGAAAACATATGAAGATACAATTAGCAGAATTCATTATGTATGACAACTTAACGAACCAACTAAGTTAAAAAAAAAACATGAAGATACAAATAGCAGAATTGTTCATGTGTGGCAACTTACCGAACCAACTGAGATAAGAAAACATATGAAGATACAATTAGCAGAATTGTTCATGTGTGACAACTTACCGAACCAACTGAGATAAGAAAACATATGAAGATACAATTAGCAGAATTGTTCATGTGTGACAACTTACCGAACCAACTGAGATAAGAAAACATATGAAGATACAATTAGCAGAATTCATCATGTATGACAACTTACCGAACCAACTAAGTTAAAAAAAACAAATGAAGATACAAATAGCAGAATTGTTCATGTGTGACAACTTACCGAACCAACTGAGATAAGAAAACATATGAAGATACAATTAGCAGAATTCATCATGTATGACAACTTACCGAACCAACTAAGTTAAAAAAAAATGAAGATACTAATAGCAGAATTGTTCATGTGTGACAACTTACCGAACCAACTGAGATAAGAAAACATATGAAGATACAATTAGCAGAATTCATCATGTATGACAACTTACCGAACCAACTAAGTTAAAAAAAAAACAAATGAAGATACAAATAGCAGAATTGTTCATGTGTGACAACTTACCGAACCAACTGAGATAAGAAAACATATGAAGATACAATTAGCAGAATTCATCATGTATGACAACTTACCGAACCAACTAAGTTAAAAAAAAACAAATGAAGATACAAATAGCAGAATTGTTCATGTGTGACAACTTACCGAACCAACTGAGATAAGAAAACATATGAAGATACAATTAGCAGAATTCATCATGTATGACAACTTACCGAACCAACTAAGTTAAAAAAAAATGAAGATACAAATAGCAGAATTGTTCATGTGTGACAACTTACCGAACCAACTGAGATAAGAAAACATATGAAGATACAATTAGCAGAATTCATCATGTATGACAACTTACCGAACCAACTAAGTTAAAAAAAAAATGAAGATACTAATAGCAGAATTGTTCATGTGTGACAACTTACCGAACCAACTGAGATAAGAAAACATATGAAGATACAATTAGCAGAATTCATCATGTATGACAACTTACCGAACCAACTAAGTTAAAAAAAAAAAAACAAATGAAGATACAAATAGCAGAATTGTTCATGTGTGACAACTTACCGAACCAACTGAGATAAGAAAACATATGAAGATACAATTAGCAGAATTCATCATGTATGACAACTTACCGAACCAACTAAGTTAAAAAAAAAACAAATGAAGATACAAATAGCAGAATTGTTCATGTGTGACAACTTACCAAACCAACTGAGATAAGAAAACATATGAAGATACAATTAGCAGAATTCATCATGTATGACAACTTACCGAACCAACTAAGTTAAAAAAAAAACAAATGAAGATACAAATAGCAGAATTGTTCATGTGTGACAACTTACGGAACCAACTGAGATAAGAAAACATATGAAGATACAATTAGCAGAATTCATCATGTATGACAACTTACCGAACCAACTAAGTTAAAAAAAAAACAAATGAAGATACAAATAGCAGAATTGTTCATGTGTGACAACTTACGGAACCAACTGAGATAAGAAAACATATGAAAATACAATTAGCAGAATTCATCATGTATGACAACTTACCGAACCAACTAAGTTAAAAAACAAACAAATGAAGATACAAATAGCAGAATTGTTCATGTGTGACAACTTACCGAACCAACTGAGATAAGAAAACATATGAAGATACAATTAGCAGAAATCATCATGTATGACAACTTACCGAACCAACTAAGTTAAAAAAACAAATAAAGATACAAATAGCAGAATTGTTCATGCGTGACAACTTACCGAACCAACTGAGATAAGAAAA
The DNA here is from genome assembly GCA_024509875.1 of Oreohelix idahoensis. NCBI lineage: Eukaryota > Metazoa > Mollusca > Gastropoda > Stylommatophora > Oreohelicidae > Oreohelix > Oreohelix idahoensis. The sequence continues at coordinate 5,685 of JAMPIV010020356.1, forward strand.
CATATGAAGATACAATTAGCAGAATTCATCATGTATGACAACTTACCGAACCAACTAAGTTAAAAAAACAAAACAAATGATGATACAAATAACAGAATTGTTCATGTGTGAAAACTTACGGAACCAACTGAGATAAGAAAACATATGAAGATACAATTAGCAGAATTCATCATGTATGACAACTTACCGAACCAACTAAGTTAAAAAAAAAACAAATGAAGATACAAATAGCAGAATTGTTCATGTGTGACAACTTACGGAACTAACTGAGATAAGAAAACATATGAAGATATAATTAGCAGAATTCATCATGTATGACAACTTACCGAACTAACTAAGTTAAAAAACAAACAAATGAAGATACAAATAGCAGAATTGTTCATGTGTGACAACTTACCGAACCAACTGAGATAAGAAAACATATGAAGATACAATTAGCAGAATTCATCATGTATGACAACTTACCGAACCAACTAAGTTAAAAAAAACCAAAATGAAGATACAAATAGCAGAATTGTTCATGTGTGACAACTTACGGAACCAACTGAGATAAGAAAACATATGAAGATACAATTAGCAGAATTCATCATGTATGACAACTTACCGAACCAACTAAGTTAAAAAAAAATGAAGATACTAATAGCAGAATTGTTCATGTGTGACAACTTACCGAACCAACTGAGATAAGAAAACATATGAAGATACAATTAGCAGAATTCATCATGTATGACAACTTACCGAACCAACTAAGTTATAAAAAAAACAAATGAAGATATAAATAGCAGAATTGTTCATGTGTGACAACTTACCGAACCAACTGAGAAAAGAAAACATATGAAGATACAATTAGCAGAATTCATCATGTATGACAACTTACCGAACCAACTAAGTTAAAAAAAACAAATGAAGATACTAATAGCAGAATTGTTCATGTGTGACAACTTACCAAAGCAACTGAGATAAGAAAACATATGAAGATACAATTAGCAGAATTCATCATGCATGACAACATACCGAACCAACTAAGTTAAAAAAAACAAATAAAGATACTAATAGCAGAATTGTTCATGTGTGACAACTTACCGAACCAACTGAGATAAGAAAACATATGAAGATATAATTAGCAGAATTCATCATGTATGACAACTTACCGAACCAACTAAGTTAAAAAACAAACAAATGAAGATACAAATAGCAGAATTGTTCATGTGTGACAACTTACCGAACCAACTGAGATAAGAAAACATATGAAGATACAATTAGCAGAATTCATCATGTATGACAACTTACCGAACCAACTAAGTTAAAAAAAACCAAAATGAAGATACAAATAGCAGAATTGTTCATGTGTGACAACTTACGGAACCAACTGAGATAAGAAAACATATGAAGATACAATTAGCAGAATTCATCATGTATGACAACTTACCGAACCAACTAAGTTAAAAAAAAATGAAGATACTAATAGCAGAATTGTTCATGTGTGACAACTTACCGAACCAACTGAGATAAGAAAACATATGAAGATACAATTAGCAGAATTCATCATGTATGACAACTTACCGAACCAACTAAGTTAAAAAAAAAACAAATGAAGATATAAATAGCAGAATTGTTCATGTGTGACAACTTACCGAACCAACTGAGATAAGAAAACATATGAAGATACAATTAGCAGAATTCATCATGTATGACAACTTACCGAACCAACTAAGTTAAAAAAAAAACAAATGAAGATACAAATAGCAGAATTGTTCATGTGTGACAACTTACCAAACCAACTGAGATAAGAAAACATATGAAGATACAATTAGCAGAATTCATCATGTATGACAACTTACCGAACCAACTAAGTTAAAAAAAACAAATGAAGATACAAATAGCAGAATTGTTCATGTGTGACAACTTACCGAACCAACTGAGATAAGAAAACATATGAAGATACAATTAGCAGAATTCATCATGTATGACAACTTACCGAACCAACTAAGTTAAAAAAAAAAAACAAATGATGATACAAATAGCAGAATTGTTCATGTGTGACAACTTACTGAGATAAGAAAACATATGAAGATACAATTAGCAGAATTCATCATGTATGACAACTTACCGAACCAACTAAGTTAAAAAAAAAAAAACAAATGAAGATACAAATAGCAGAATTGTTCATGTGTGACAACTTACCGAACCAACTGAGATAAGAAAACATATGAAGATACAATTAGCAGAAATCATCATGTATGACAACTTACCGAACCAACTAAGTTAAAAAAAACAAATGAAGATACAAATAGCAGAATTGTTCATGTGTGACAACTTACCGAACCAACTGAGATAAGAAAACATATGAAGATACAATTAGCAGAATTCATCATGTATGACAACTTACCGAACCAACTAAGTTAAAAAAAAAACAAATGAAGATACAAATAGCAGAATTGTTCATGTGTGACAACTTACCGAACCAACTGAGATAAGAAAACATATGAAGATACAATTAGCAGAATTCATCATGTATGACAACTTACCGAACCAACTAAGTTAAAAAAAAAACAAATGAAGATACAAATAGCAGAATTGTTCATGTGTGACAACTTACGGAACCAACTGAGATAAGAAAACATATGAAGATACAATTAGCAGAATTCATCATGTATGACAACTTACCGAACCAACTAAGTTAAAAAAAAACAAATGAAGATACAAATAGCAGAATTGTTCATGTGTGACAACTTACGGAACCAACTGAGATAAGAAAACATATGAAGATACAATTAGCAGAATTCATCATGTATGACAACTTACCGAACCAACTAAGTTAAAAAAAAAAAACAAATGAAGATACAAATAGCAGAATTGTTCATGTGTGACAACTTACCGAACCAACTGAGATAAGAAAACATATGAAGATACAATTAGCAGAATTCATCATGTATGACAACTTACCGAACCAACTAAGTTAAAAAAAAAAACAAATGAAGATACAAATAGCAGAATTGTTCATGTGTGACAACTTACCGAACCAACTGAGATAAGAAAACATATGAAGATACAATTAGCAGAATTCATCATGTATGACAACTTACCGAACCAACTAAGTTAAAAAAAAAACCAAAATGAAGATACAAATAGCAGAATTGTTCATGTGTGACAACTTACGGAACCAACTGAGATAAGAAAACATATGAAGATACAATTAGCAGAATTCATCATGTATGACAACTTACCGAACCAACTAAGTTAAAAAAAAAACAAATGAAGATACAAATAGCAGAATTGTTCATGTGTGACAACTTACCGAACCAACTGAGATAAGAAAACATATGAAGATACAATTAGCAGAATTCATCATGTATGACAACTTACCGAACCAACTAAGTTAAAAAAAAAAAAACAAATGAAGATACAAATAGCAGAATTGTTCATGTGTGACAACTTACCGAACCAACTGAGATAAGAAAACATATGAAGATACAATTAGCAGAATTCATCATGTATGACAACTTACCGAACCAACTAAGTTAAAAAAAAAAAACAAATGAAGATACAAATAGCAGAATTGTTCATGTGTGACAACTTACCGAACCAACTGAGATAAGAAAACATATGAAGATACAATTAGCAGAATTCATCATGTATGACAACTTACCGAACCAACTAAGTTAAAAAAAAACAAATGAAGATACAAATAGCAGAATTGTTCATGTGTGACAACTTACCGAACCAACTGAGATAAGAAAACATATGAAGATACAATTAGCAGAATTCATCATGTATGACAACTTACCGAACCAACTAAGTTAAAAAAAAAAAAAATGAAGATACAAATAGCAGAATTGTTCATGTGTGACAACTTACCGAACCAACTGAGATAAGAAAACATATGAAGATACAATTAGCAGAATTCATCATGTATGACAACTTACCGAACCAACTAAGTTAAAAAAAAACAAATGAAGATACAAATAGCAGAATTGTTCATGTGTGACAACTTACCGAACCAACTGAGATAAGAAAACATATGAAGATACAATTAGCAGAATTGTTCATGTGTGACAACTTACCGAACCAACTAAGTTAAAAAAAAACAAATGAAGATACAAATAGCAGAATTGTTCATGTGTGACAACTTACCAAACCAACTGAGATAAGAAAACAAATGAAGATACAAATAGCAGAATTGTTCATGTGTGACAACTTACCGAACCAACTAAGTTAAAAAACAAACAAATGAAGATACAAATAGCAGAATTGTTCATGTGTGACAACTTACCGAACCAACTGAGATAAGAAAACATATGAAGATACAAATAGCAGAATTGTTCATGTGTGACAACTTACCGAACCAACTGAGATAAAAAAACATATGAAGATACAAATAGCAGAATTGTTCATGTGTGACAACTTACCGAACCAACTGAGATAAGAAAACATATGAAGATACAAATAGCAGAATTGTTCATGTGTGACAACTTACCGAACCAACTGAGATAAGAAAACATATGAAGATACAAATAGCAGAATTGTTCATGTGTGACAACTTACCGAACCAACTGAGATAAGAAAACATATGAAGATACAAATAGCAGAATTGTTCATGTGTGACAACTTACCGAACCAACTGAGATAAGAAAACATATGAAGATACAAATAGCAGAATTGTTCATGTGTGACAACTTACCGAACCAACTGAGATAAGAAAACATATGAAGATACCAATAGCAGAATTGTTCATGTGTGACAACTTACCGAACCAACTGAGATAAGAAAACATATGAAGATACAAATAGCAGAATTGTTCATGTGTGACAACTTACTGAACCAACTGAGATAAGAAAACATATGAAGATACAAATAGCAGAATTGTTCATGTGTGACAACTTACTGAACCAACTGAGATAAGAAAACATATGAAGATACAAATAGCAGAATTGTTCATGTGTGACAACTTACTGAACCAACTGAGATAAGAAAACATATGAAGATACAAATAGCAGAATTTTTTCATGTGTGACAACTTACTGAACCAACTTAGATAAGAAAAACATATGAAGATACAAATAGCAGAATTGTTCATGTGTGACAACTTACTGAACCAACTGAGATAAGAAAACATATGAAGATACAAATAGCAGAATTGTTCATGTGTGACAACTTACTGAACCAACTGAGATAAGAAAACATATGAAGATACAAATAGCAGAATTGTTCATGTGTGACAACTTACCGAACCAACTGAGATAAGAAAACATATGAAGATACTAATAGCAGAATTGTTCATGTGTGACAACTTACTGAACCAACTGAGATAAGAAAACATATGAAGATACAAATAGCAGAATTGTTCATGTGTGACAACTTACTGAACCAACTGAGATAAGAAAACATATGAAGATACAAATAGCAGAATTGTTCATGTGTGACAACTTACTGAACCAACTGAGATAAGAAAACATATGAAGATACAAATAGCAGAATTGTTCATGTGTGACAACTTACTGAACCAACTGAGATAAGAAAACATATGAAGATACAAATAGCAGAATTGTTCATGTGTGACAACTTACTGAACCAACTGAGATAAGAAAACATATGAAGATACAAATAGCAGAATTGTTCATGTGTGGAACCAACTGAGATAAGAAAACATATGAAGATACAAATAGCAGAATTGTTCATGTGTGACAACTTACTGAACCAACTGAGATAAGAAAACATATGAAGATACAAATAGCAGAATTGTTCATGTGTGACAACTTACTGAACCAACTGAGATAAGAAAACATATGAAGATACAATTAGCAGAATTGTTCATGTGTGACAACTTACTGAACCAACTGAGATAAGAAAACATATGAAGATACTAATAGCAGAATTGTTCATGTGTGACAACTTACTGAACCAACTGAGATAAGAAAACATATGAAGATACAATTAGCAGAATTGTTCATGTGTGACAACTTACTGAACCAACTGAGATAAGAAAACATATGAAGATACAAATAGCAGAATTGTTCATGTGTGACAACTTACTGAACCAACTGAGATAAGAAAACATATGAAGATACAAATAGCAGAATTGTTCATGTGTGACAACTTACTGAACCAACTGAGATAAGAAAACATATGAAGATACAAATAGCAGAATTGTTCATGTGTGACAACTTACTGAACCAACTGAGATAAGAAAACATATGAAGATACAAATAGCAGAATTGTTCATGTGTGACAACTTACTGAACCAACTGAGATAAGAAAACATATGAAGATACCAATAGCAGAATTGTTCATGTGTGACAACTTACTGAACCAACTGAGATAAGAAAACATATGAAGATACCAATAGCAGAATTGTTCATGTGTGACAACTTACTGAACCAACTGAGATAAGAAAACATATGAAGATACAAATAGCAGAATTGTTCATGTGTGACAACTTACTGAACCAACTGAGATAAGAAAACATATGAAGATACAAATAGCAGAATTGTTCATGTGTGACAACTTACTGAACCAACTGAGATAAGAAAACATATGAAGATACAAATAGCAGAATTGTTCATGTGTGACAACTTACTGAACCAACTGAGATAAGAAAACATATGAAGATACAAATAGCAGAATTGTTCATGTGTGACAACTTACTGAACCAACTGAGATAAGAAAAACATATGAAGATACAAATAGCAGAATTGTTCATGTGTGACAACTTACTGAACCAACTGAGATAAGAAAACATATGAAGATACAAATAGCAGAATTGTTCATGTGTGACAACTTACTGAACCAACTGAGATAAGAAAACATATGAAGATACAAATAGCAGAATTGTTCATGTGTGACAACTTACTGAACCAACTGAGATAAGAAAACATATGAAGATACAAATAGCAGAATTGTTCATGTGTGACAACTTACTGAACCAACTGAGATAAGAAAACATATGAAGATACAAATAGCAGAATTGTTCATGTGTGACAACTTACTGAACCAACTGAGATAAGAAAACATATGAAGATACAATTAGCAGAATTGTTCATGTGTGACAACTTACTGAACCAACTGAGATAAGAAAACATATGAAGATACTAATAGCAGAATTGTTCATGTGTGACAACTTACTGAACCAACTGAGATAAGAAAACATATGAAGATACAAATAGCAGAATTGTTCATGTGTGACAACTTACCGAACCAACTGAGATAAGAAAACATATGAAGATACTAATAGCAGAATTGTTCATGTGTGACAACTTACTGAACCAACTGAGATAAGAAAACATATGAAGATACTAATAGCAGAATTGTTCATGTGTGACAACTTACTGAACCAACTGAGATAAGAAAACATATGAAGATACTAATAGCAGAAACTTCCTGACCCACAATCATGATTAGAAGCAGTAACAACTAACAAACCACAAACGCTTCATAAAATATTAAAATATTACGTGTGAAAGTTCACAGAGAAAGACAAAGATTGTTGTAGTACAAGCAGCAAATTCTGCTCTTAAAGAAGCATTCCCACAAGATGAGAACACTTCATATATTTTGTTGTTGTGACGTTATTTTGTAATCGTGTCAAAAATGGGGAAAGTGAATTCTTACACTTGAGAATGTATCACGTGACTGTCTGACGTGGCAGTATATGTTATTATTAGAAACGAGAGCGTAGTGGTTACCACACCGCTCTGGCGACCGGGTGATTCAGGATCAAACCCGGGCGACGGCATTTGAGGATTTTTCGTCGACCGAGATTTGGACTGGATTAACTCGAGACCTGGCGAGGACATTTGAAGGAGTGTCGTCGACCAGGGATTGGCGGCTCCTGGGCCGACCCAGCTCTAATGGGTACCTCCGAAATCGGAGAGTATCTGCCTGAATGGCGAGGGACACCTATCTCTGTACAAGAAAAGGGATACTCACGTAAAATCAATGTCATGTTAGACATTAAGAATAACCTGAGATTTTGCCTCGAGTATTAGCGGGAGTACGAAAAAAAAAAAAAAAAGAAACGAGAGAGCGACATACTGTTCTATCGGCTGTCTTCCTCCTGGCCTTGCGCCATTCTAGTTATCGGTCATTCATCATCATCATTTCTTTTCGTTTCCTGTGGAACATAGGGCAGAAACAGTTGCTCTCCATCGATTTCTATTCTGTGCTGTCTTTTTCAGCTGTGCCCAAGTCATTCCGATTTCCCTAGCCTCCTCTTCAACAGTTCTTCTCCAAGTTCTCTTTGGCCTCTCCACTCTTCTTTTCCCCTGAGGGTTCCAGTCAAGGTGCATTCAGGCTGTGCTTGATTTTCCTCTTCTGAGTGTATGTCCTATCTACAACTACTACTATTACTACTTCTGCTACTACTACAATTGCTGCTGCTACTACTGCTATTAATATTACTAATGCAACTACCACTACTGCTAATACTACTACTGCTACTACTGCGCTACTATTACTATTACTTTTTCTACAACTGCAACTGCTACTACTACTACTGCTCTCCTACTACTACGCTACTATTATAATACTTTTGCTACAACTGCGACTGCTAATATTGCTGCTACTATTGCTGCTACTGCTGCTACTACTACTACTACTACTACTACTACTACTACTACTACTACTACTACTACTACTACTACTACTACTAGAACTAATAATAATACTACTACTACTACTACTACAACGACTACTACTAAAACTACTACTACAACAACAACTACTACTACTACCGCTACTACTACTTGTGCTACTAATACTAATACAACTACTACTAACACTACTACTACTAGTAATACTATTACAAGAACAATGATAAGTAGTAAGGTGTTGTTTGCTCCACTGTAGTGTACACAAACCAGTGCTACAATCCCAGCAATCAGTGGTGTTAATGATGGGTGTGTGCTGGAAGACAAAGGTCAGCATCAACGGTTGATAAACTCTTAATACAAGACCCTTGCCCTGAGCAAGAGACATGCTGAGAAATCTGAAGCTCGCTCGAACATCACCAGAGTTAAATACTGTGTTGTTGTGTTGCTCGTGGTTCGAGTATGGAATGTCAACTTGACCTACGCAGTGGTGTGTAGACATAGATGGAGTGTATAATGTGCGAATGATAGGAAGAGTTCGTGGTGTTGACAAATGTTCTTTTCTCACACTCATGTATGGCTGGAAGTCATCGACACCAACGACTGTGTACCTTTATTAAAGTTTAATTGGACGTACACACTCGACAGCACAGATAGTGACAAATCACAGGTTGGCATAATACATCATGGTACAGTGGATAACTGGTCTTGCAATGTTATGTTACATGGGCACTCATGTAGAATAATATTATAATGGACTGTCAGTAGCCAAGCACTCAGTATTGCCCATATATATATATCAACTGAGTTTACTGACAAAGCACGTCAGATTATAAACAATATCCAAGATGGCTTCTACCTAATCTCGTCTAGCGAAGATTCTTTAACATAAGGTTCAGCACAGTTTTTTATATATAATAATATTGAACCGCTAGCAATGGGTTCTCATGTGTAGCAGTGATCTCTGGACTAATCAAGCGATAATACGGGCATCCCTTTTCTCTTCTTGAAAGTCACTACATATTTTGGTTCCAAGATGGCTTCACTCGTGAACTGTCACTCACGTTTGGATACAGATAATGAATCTGTCCTAAAGTTAGTCATTCATTAAATCTTTCATTGCTCTGTAGATTTGATCATGAACAATTGACTGCATTCTACAGGATATAGTGCTGCTAGGAATCGAAGTCGTTTTCATCGAGTCAAATATATTCTCTTAGACATTCAAATCGTACCTATCGAAAATGGTGGCTTCGTACGAGAGTTCATAAGAGTGTCTATTATTACCTTGGTATCAGAAATATGATTCTGCCATTCCTTGGCAATACGAATAAACACTGGGGTAAAGCATACACGATAGGTCTAGACGACTATCACTTTCCCCACAAATACTGAGATCACTTTTTCCCCGGCGACAAGCCGACATAGAAAACACAGTCCCTATCAGGACGAAGCCAAATCACACCACACTCTAGCGACACATCCGCCGAATAGCCTTTGACCTATCTAGAGACAACAGAACATATAGTTCGACTTAGATATGTAAAGATATACAGATATAAGACAGACTCGTCCTACTCAGACAAACAATACACATAAATTCAGGCCATAGATATTCTGAAGCAAGAACAATCTATTACTACCCAAACAAAGAATAAATCGCAGAAAACTGGATTCATCCGCGGAGTTCGATCGAAAGAGCCGACACAACTTTCAAGGGAAGTAACTCAATAAAGACTTTTCCTTAAGCACTATTTTGTTTACAAAATATTTGCGAACATAACAAGTATACCAATGTATAATATTGTAAGATATCAAAGACTGCACGTAACAAACAACAACAACTAATATTACTACAACAACTAGTACTACTATTTCTACTACTACAACAACAACTACTACTACTAGTACTACAATTACTACTACTAGAACTAAAACTACTAATACAACAACAACTACTTCTATTATTACAACTACTTCTACTATTACCACTACTAAAACTACAACTACTATTACTACTGCTACAACTACTACTACTACTACTACAACAACTTTTACTACTATTACTATTACTACAACTACTATTACTATTACAACTACGACTAATATTACTACTACTACTACTACAACTACTACAACTACTACTACTATTTCTACTACTAATTCGAGGGGCGTTCAGAAAGTAATGCACCACATCGTTTTTTTTTCAGCTAATAATGAAGATAGAAGCAAGAAATTTTGCACACTTTAAATATGGCACGTGCCAATTGTGTGCACCAAATTGCACTGCAACCGGCCAAATAATACGGCTGCCCCAATCCGTTGACATGGAACATGTTGGCAACTTGCGTTTTAAGCAGCGAATTGTGATAGAATTTCTCGTTGCAGAGAAGGAAATTGTTGTCAACATTCACAAGCATCTATGTGATGTGTATGGAAGTTTTGCTGTCGACAGGAGTACAGTCAGTCGCTGGGTTCAGAGAATCAAAGAATCAGGAAGTGGAGATACGGAGCTGCTTGATCGGCCGCGCTGTGGACGTCCTGCCACAGCCACCAACGCAGAAATGTTGAAATGCGCTGAGGGCATTATTCTTACTGATAGGCAAATCACTACTCAACAATTTGCCTTACAGCTGTCAGTCAGCATTGGTAGTGCAAATGCAGTTATAAAAACTCTCGGATTTTCTAAGGTTTGCGCAAGATGGGTTCCTCGAAGTCTCACAAATGACCACCGATTGCAAAGGAAAGCAATTTCTTCTGAATTGTTGGAGCGCTTCAATGCTGATGGAGAGAACTTTTTGGCTAAGATCGTTACAGGTGACGAAACCTGGGCACATCATTTTGAACCTGAGACAAAAAGACAGTCAATGGAGTGGCATCATCCGCAATCACCACGAAGAAAGAAATTCAAGACAATTCCTTCAGCTGGAAAGGTCATGATCACTGTCTTTTGGGACATTGAAGGTGTTATTCTTGTGGATGTTATGCCAAGAGGAGAGACAATCAATTCGCAAGCTTACATTAAGACATTGAAAAAACTCAATCAACGTTTTCGCAGAGTTCGGCCGCACAAGAATCCAGCAGACCTGCTTCTCCTTTACGACAATGCACGACCTCACACAAGTCTGGCAACACGGGAAGCAATCACCAAATTGGGTTGGACTGTACTACCCCATCCACCCTATAGTCCCGATTTGGCACACTCTGATTTTCATCTATTTGTTCCATTTAAAGATGCACTCTGTGGGACAAGGTTTGAAGATGATGAAGAAGTGATTCATGCAGCGAAGAAATGGCTACATGATCAAGACAAAATCTGGTACGGAATACATGCACTTGTTTCGCGCTGGCATAAAGCCGTACAAGTTGATGGGGATTATGTTGAATAATACCGATGTTTACATGACATATTCATGTATATTGTGTATAAATGTCATGCTTTTTGAATAAACAGCTCCTGAGAAAAACGATGTGGTACATTACTTTCTGAACGCCCCTCGTACTACATATACTACTACTACTACTACAACTACTACTATTACCACTACTACTACAACTACTACTATTACTACTACTACTACTACAACTACTACTACCACTGCTACTACTACAATTACTACTACCACTCCTACTACTTCTACAACTACCACTACTACTAGTAGTACTACAATTACTACAACCACAACTACTACTTCTACTACTATCACTAGTACTACTAGAAGAATCAGTGGAAAGGCAATCGCCACTTATTATCACCTTCGTCGATTTTCAAAAAGCCTTTGATAGTCTACACCGCCCATCATTGTGGAAGATACTTACAATCTATGGTTTTCCAACAAAATATGTGAATATAATCAAAGCGCTATATGACAATGCAAGATGTTGTGTTAGAACAAATAAAGGGAATACAGAATGGTTTACAGTAGAAACAGGGGTGAAACAAGGCTGTATTATGTCACCACTACTTTTTGGAATAGCTATTGATTGGGTTTATGAAAAACTATACCCACAATGAACAATTGGGTATAAAATGGACAAATAGAAAATTCCTGGGGGACCTGGATTTCGCAGATGATGTAGCATTCTTAAGTTCAACACCAAGACAATCCCAAGAAGCAATAAATAATTTGTGTCATCTCTCGGTTAAAATTGGTCTCCAAATAAATGCCTCTAAAACTAAAGCTATGAACTTTTCTAACGAGACCTTTGATATCATCTTGAACGGGGAAAAACTACAGAAAGTTGAAAGTTTCAATTATTTAGGCAGTAAAATGACTCAGGATGGTGACACAACAAGAGAAATCCATACTAGAATTGCTTTGGCAGCTAGCGCCTTCAATAGATTATCTAACATTTGGAAATTACGATCATTGAATATACATACCAAGCTTCGTCTGTTTAATTCAAATGTTATCTCAGTGTTAACATACGGCTGTGAGAGTTGGAAAATAACAAAATCATTGGAGAACAAGCTGAATACATTCGAGAACAAATGTCTTAGAAAACTCATGAACATCAGTTGGAAAGAATTCAAGACTAATCGACAAATAAGAGAAGACTCTAGGCAGAAATATGTCTCCGACTATATAAGGAAAAGACGATGGTCATATATCGGTCATGTCCTACGAATGCAAAACAACAGAATACCACTACAGGCGCTCACTTGGGTTCCTGAGGGCAAGCGGAAAAAAGGAAGACCAAAAGAAACACTCAGAAGAACAATAATAAGAGAAGGAAGAACGTTGGGCCTAAATAATGTGCAAGAGCTAAGAGGAGTGGCGTCACAACGAACAACCTGGAGAGCACTGGTTTCTGCCTTATGCGCCGTGTTTGGCGCTTAAAGAATTTATTATTATTATTATTATTACTAGTAATACTATTACTACTACTAATACTAATACCAGTACTACTACTTTTAGTACTACTATTACTACTACTACAACTACTAATAATAGTGCTACTTTTACTACTACTACAACCACTACTACTAGTACTACTACTACTACTATTACTACTACTTATAAAACTGCTGCTACTACTTTTGCTACTACTTTTAATACTACAACAACTGCTGCAACTTCTATTACTACTACTACAACCGTTGCTACTTCTACCACTATTACTACTACTACTACTACTACTACTACTACTCGTTCTAATACTGTTAATTCTACTACTACTACTACTACTACTACTACAACTATTACTACGACTACTACTACTTCTATTAATGTTAATTCTACTACTACTTCTTGTACATCTACGTGTACTACTGCTTCTATTCTCTCGAAACCCACCACTACTACACCGTCTGTTTTTATTTCTGCTACCACCGCTATAATTTGTGTACATCGGATCGTGAGGAATTAATGTTGTACAACTCTTCTAACGCTTACAGTAACAAAAGCTTATGTACGTATTCGCTACTATTGGGTACCAATACTGTATTTAAAATTATTATCCATTACATGACTTACATTCAGCAAATCTTTGATCCGAGACGATATGTGACCTTTCTTAATAATATATGTGTTACAGTAAATTGGGTTACTAACAGGTTTGTGGAGGTGACTAAATGAGAAGCGGGGAAAGGGGATGAACACATAAAACACGCAGTATAAAAATAATAGGACGTGAGTACCTCGGAATCAACCACCCCTCCAAGATGTAGAATAATAATATATCTTGGCAGAATTATAGATAAACTGGGAGGTACATGTCGTAATATTAACAACCAAATGGGGAAGGTTTACAAAAGGCTAGAGGCGCTATCATTACATAGAGAAATATACGGACACGTAACAGTGGAACAAGAGATGAGAAGACGTTATGGACTGATATAACCCATATTGAAGAAACGTGTAGATGACAAGAACCAGACAAGGGTCAGCGGAACAAGAGATGAGAAGAAGACGCTAGGGACTGATAGGACACATATTGAGGAAATGTGTTGATGACAAGAACCAGACAAGGGTCAGTGGAACAAGAGATGAGAAGAAGACGCTAGGGACTGATAGGACACATATTGAGGAAATGTGTTGATGACAAGAACCAGACAAGTGTCACTGGAACAAGAGATGAGAAGAAGACGCTAGGGACTGATAGGACACATATTGAGGAAATGTGTTGATGACAAGAACCAGACAAGGGTCAGTGGAACAAGAGATGAGAAGAAGACGCTAAGGACTGATAGGACACATATTGAGGAAACGTGTTGATGACAAGAACCAGACAAGTGTCAGTGGAACAAGAGATGAGAAGAAGACGCTAAGGACTGATAGGAGACATATTGAAGAAACGTGTTGATGACAAGAACCAGACAAGTGTCAGTGGAACAAGAGATGAGAAGAAGACGCTAAGGACTGATAGGACACATATTGAGGAAACGTGTTGATGACAAGAACCAGACAAGTGTCAGTGGAACAAGAGATGAGAAGAAGACGCTAAGGACTGATAGGACACATATTGAGGAAACGTGTTGATGACAAGAACCAGACAAGTGTCAGTGGAACAAGAGATGAGAAGAAGACGCTAAGGACTGATAGGACACATATTGAGGAAACGTGTTGATGACAAGAACCAGACAAGTGTCAGTGGAACAAGAGATGAAAAGAAGACGCTAAGGACTGATAGGAGACATATTGAAGAAACGTGTTGATGACAAGAACCAGACAAGTGTCAGTGGAACAAGAGATGAGAAGAAGACGCTAAGGACTGATAGGACACATATTGAGGAAACGTGTTGATGACAAGAACCAGACAAGTGTCAGTGGAACAAGAGATGAGAAGAAGACGCTAAGGACTGATAGGACACATATTGAGGAAACGTGTTGATAGCGTTAAAAGTCTGTCCTTGTTTTGGAATCCTCACGGTAATAGAGATAGAGAGAGACCGGGTGATGTTGAAAAAAGACCTGACGGCAGAAGTTAAACTGATGATGAAGATATGGTAAGACCTTGAGCTAATGACCGGGCTGAGAGTATCTGACAAGAGTTTGTTAAAAGCGTATGCTTTTTGCGGAACTGGAGGACAGTGACAGAAATAAATACTAATGCAGTAGAACGTCGGTTATCCGAACTAATTGGGAACTGGAGCACAGTAGCGGAAATGATTACTAATACAGTAGAACGTCGGGTATCTGAACTAATTGGGAACTATATTTGCGTCAAAGTGGCTAAGAGGTATGGCGTCCGCCTCAAATTCTAGAGGTACCGGGTTCTATTCCCAGTAGAAGGAATGTAGTTTATGGACATGTTTTCATAACCATTGGTTCTAATAATCCCATACTCCCCCTTGGTCTCCTGGGTCGTGATATTGAATTCCTAGGCTTCTCGAATAAGGGCAAAAAAAAAAAAACAGGAAGTCCGATGTGCAATTTGCGCATGTTAAAAATCCGACAGTAGTTGGAAATCGTAAAGAGTAAGCCAGACGGCCATTGCCCTGGCATAGCTTAAAAATTAGAAAACTACCCACTACAAACATATTAATCGAATGTGTGATCCCTATACACTCACATTGGAATTCTCGCTCGTGCTACGGAGTTTTTATCCTGTACAGAGATCATCCTTGTGTGATCTAATGGAGAATATTGGAGCACTGAATGAGTTGACAGTGTACAATAAAGATCGTCCTTGTGTGATCTAAGGGAGAAGATTGGAGCACTGAATGAGTTAACAATGTACAATGAAGATCATCCTTTAAACCAAAACTAAATCAATTGGGACCAAGGTTTGTTTGGTTAATCAAAAAGTTGGAATAATCCAAAATACATGAGAAAACTCAGTTTATACGAAACAAAGTGTGATTAGGACTACAATTAAATTATGGTACATAAGTTTATTATTCCTGTATTTTGACATTTAATTTAAAAAACGAAAAATAATAATTGATTTATGGAAATTGTTTGTACATAATAACACAAACGTTTAGAAGAAACAATATAAATGCTATTTATTATGAACTTACCTTCTTGTTTGACGTGGTTTCAACTGTACATAACACTTTTTATATCAACATAAATCATCATTATCAGGTGTCATTTCAGCAACGAACATCGGCTGTAATGATAGCCAACGTCTTCAGTCTCTTGTCTTCATATAGTGCACGCTGATAGACTCTTTCCTGTCTTTTGATGTTATTTCATAGACATAGATGAATGGAAACAGATAGATAGATAGATAGATAGATAGATAGATAGATAGATAGATAGATAGATAGATAGATAGATAGATAGATAGATAGATAGATAGATAGATAGATAGATAGTTAGATAGTTAGATAGATGGATAGATAGAACGAACGAACGAACGAACGAACGAACGAACTTTATTTTCAAAGGGTTAAGAATTGGGCACGCAGGCCCGTCTGACATTCTGCCCTTCCTCTCTCTCTCATCATGTATACTAATATCCTTTCATCCTTACATTTACTTTAAGCATTATTAAGGCATTTATCATTATAAAAGTAATATTACATTTGCAATAATCATCATAATTAAAGTGTTTTTAAAATAAAATAAAATAATTATTAAAAAAAAAAAAAAAAAAAAAATTAATAGTAATAATGAATTTGAAAAATAAATAAATAAATAAAAAATAAATAAATTTACAAAAAAAAAAAGAATCGAATTCTTCGTACTGTAAATTAGTGATTTGAGACATATTCAGAGGTATGTTATGAGAACTTGTAAAATGTTCATACGGTGTTCAACTGAATGACTCAGGGACTTTTTTTTTCTTTAGGTTCATCAAGATGAGGTGGGTAGACAGTTACTTTCCATTTTCCTTTCCGTTTCCTTTGCGTCCCAAACTCAAGACCAGAATCAGACTAGGTAGATAGTTAGATAGACATATACGAAAGCAATTAATTTGCCAAGGGTTGAAAATCGGACACAGTCCCCTCTTGCATTCTTCCATCCTTTTGCTCATCTTTTATTACTGTTACTCAACATTCTCCAGCGTACTGAAAGTATTAATTTAAGGACAGTGTAACATTACAAGGAAGTATAACAGCATACATTAACAGTACCTGATCATAAAATTAAGAATATAAGTTATTAAGAATATAATATTAAGAATAAGTATATTGTAATGAAAACTAGATCATCAGAGCCTCCATACAGTATATTAGATAAAAGTACAACACAATCAGTTAGGGTGGCATATAATCAGCACTCATAAAGTATTTGAATAGTATACGATTGTATGAGTAAGGACTGTGCGTGTTTTTCAGGTCATTGGGAAGATTGTTCCAAAGATGAGCAGCTGAGTAAGCCAAACTAGTTTTAAATAGGTCAAGCCTGGGCTTGGGTACCTGTAATTTATTTAAGCGCTGACTACGTCTGTCATTGTATTTTAAAAGCGGCCAAAGATACTTTGGAGCATTCTGTGACAGGATTTTGTGAATAAATTTCCCTTTGTTAAAGAGGAAGCGCTTCCTGGGGGGTAATATTTGAAGATAATTATATAAATCTATACAATGTGATTGGTGTTTATCAGCAACAAGGCGCATTGATAGATAGATAGATAGATAGTTAGATAGATAGATAGATAGATAGATAGATAGATAGATAGATAGATAGATAGATAGATAGATAGATAGATAGATAGATAGATAGATAGATAGATAGATAGATAGATAGATAGATAGATAGATAGATAGATAGGCAGGCAGGCAGGCAGGCAAGCAGACAGACAGGCAGGCAGGCAGACAGGCAGGCAGACAGACAGACAGACAGATAGATAGATAGAACAAATTTTATTTTCGAAGGGTTAAGAATTGGGCGCGCAGGCCCGTCTTACATTCTGCCCTTCCACTCTCATTTATCTTGCATACCATATCATTTCATTCCCACATGATACTTTAAGCATTAATTTAAAAGCACGCAACATTATAAAGTTAACATAACAGCATTCATTTACAATATGCAATCATAATAAAAAATGAGTAGGCTTGTTCTTTTAAAACAAACAATATAGTAATTGGGGAAAAAAGTAATAATAAAAAAAATAAACAAAACAATAAATAAAAATAAATAATTCTGTATACCGACACTCACTCATGCGGTCAATCCGTCTACAATTAATCTGTATTTTTGAATGTGTCATCAATCATCAATACAAAAATTACATAAACACATTCTCACTTATATCCATACATTCTTGGTGGAAAATGAAATAATAATAATAATACTTTCTTACGCACTTCTGTAGCAGGTAAAGTCTTTGAGCAGTTTAAAAAAAAATGTAATATCTGCTTATTCTCATATACATCATCCTATTTAGCAAGCGAAAAACTTCACATTTCTAAAGTACATTCTCATGACTCACAGTCCTAAAGCACAGTGGTATGCGGGTGCATTCTCACATACATTACATTACATAATAATATTTTAAAATAAAAATAATAAAATGACATGGATATAAAACAAATTATTCACAAAAATCGAGCGAAAGAGGAAAAGAAATGTTGACCTATGGATGAGATGTTGACAGGCAAATGCTCTTCCTATGGGGGTAGATAATCAGTGTTGAGGAAGTGTTTGAAAAGTGCTTTGTTAAATGAATATTGTGTAGGGTAGGCTTTTTAGGTGGTGTGGAAGGCTGTTCCATAAGTAAGCTCCAGAGTAGGCTAGACTCTTTTTGAACAAGTCGATCCTAGGTTTGGGCAGACGTAACTGATGTAATCGTTGTCCCTCCCTTCTACTGGTTTGAAACAATGATCGTAGGTACGGCGGGGCATTGTTAGATAGGATTGCGTGAGTCAGCTTTGCTTTGTTGTAGAGAAGACGTTTTTTTAGGGACAGTATTTTGGGTTCTTTTCCTGTCCTTGTGTATGGTGTTGTGCGATCATCGGTGATCAGACGTACTGCTCTCTTATGCAGGGAGTGCAGTTTCTTCGAGGTGGAAGCAGGGCAACCATCACATAGTGTAGAGGAGTAATCTAGAT
Source organism: Oreohelix idahoensis (assembly GCA_024509875.1). Lineage (NCBI taxonomy): Eukaryota > Metazoa > Mollusca > Gastropoda > Stylommatophora > Oreohelicidae > Oreohelix > Oreohelix idahoensis. The sequence continues at coordinate 25,218 of JAMPIV010020356.1, forward strand.
GTGTCTGTATATGTGAGGTGTAGAACAATAATGTAGTGTCTGCGTCTAAGAAGTGTTTTATTTTGGCTAGCTGGTACGTATTTTGAGCTAAGTGTTTGGTTAAATTCCGTACATGGGAGTTCCACGTTAAGTGCTGGAAAATAGTGATCCCTAGAACTTGGTGTTCCGTTACATGTTCAATTTGTATTGATTCCGCGTGTAGCTGTAGCGATCTTTTGGTGCAGGCTATGAGTTTCTGTCTGGTGGTAATCAACATAGATTTCGTTTTTACTGTGTTTACTGGCATACAATTCATATTACTCCATTTTATTAGTTTGTCTACATCGCTTTGAAGAGTCATTTCAAGTGCCAAGCAGTCATTGTCACTAGTGTAGATAGTACAATCATCTGCAAAGAGGTCACATGTTGAATATTTTAGATGTAGTGGTAGATCGTTGATGAACATTGCGAAGAGTAGGGCCCCAAAAATAGAACCCTGCGGTACTCCTGTATCTATCTTCGAGAAATCTGATGTCGAGTTGTTGTGAAGCACTAACTGTTGTCGATCTGCCAGGAATGATTTGATGATGTTTAGTGGATTAAGGCCTATTATAAGGGTTTCCAACTTTTGAACAAAGATACTGTGGTCAATCATGTCAAATGCTTTTTTGAAGTCAACAAAAACAGCACCACCTAATTTTCCATTATTTACTTTCGACAGCCAGTTGTCCGCCATTTTGGTGAGAGCTGTGTGACAGGAATGTTTGGGTCTGAAACCTGACTGGCTGTCAATGAGCAGTTTGTTTGTTGTTAAGTGTTGAAATGTGGTATTGTAAATGTGTTTCTCTAGTGGTTTTGAAAGAGATGATAGAAGGGATATTGACCTGTAGCTGTTGGGATCGCTATGTGAGCCAGATTTATAGAGGGAATACACTTTGGCATATTTAAATGCAGTAGGTGTGTGCAATACATTGGTTGTACACATAGGTTAAGGAGTCGCAAATGATGGGTGCAACGTAACGTAGAATCTTATTGCTGATACCATCAAGTCCAGATGAATTGTTGTTCTTTAATGCCAAGATATATTTGAGAACTTCGTGTACTGTTAGAAAAGGAATATCTCTTAGATCTGTTATGGTGTGTTCAGTGTTGCAGAAGGCTGTCAATTTACTAATATCGCAGTCCATTGGCGTTAGTGTCGACTTGAGATGGTTAATTTCTGTTTTGAAGTGGTTGCTAAAATGAGTAGCCGTGAAGGAGCAGCTTTTTGGTAAAGAGTTTAGTGACTTTGATTTGTGTGTTAGTGTTCTAATGGCTGCCCAGACATCTTTGCTGTTTGCTTTGTCTTGAATCATCTTTCTGAAATGTAGTTTCTTTTCCTGACGAATGAGGTATTGTACTTTGTTTCTAAGCATCCGATACCTGCTGAAATATTTGAGCTTATGTGCTTCGTCCCGCTTTCTCATTGTTGATAGTATTTCGTTGGTTATCCATGGGGTCTTTCTGATGTTTTTAACCCAAACCTGCTTTATAGGAACATGTTTGTCCAATACGTTGTTGAAAGTTTGTGTCCAGTATGTTATGGCTTCTTCTGGATGCGGAAGTTGGTGCACGTATGAGAGAGGGAATATTTGTAGGTCTTGCAGGAATACTTGATTGTTAAAGTTTTTGAAATTCCTGTAATGGACTGTGATGTGTTCCGTTTTAGGTGCTTTAAACCCCTTTCTCGTCCAGGTACAGCAAATAGGACAGTGGTCACTTAATGATGTCTGTGGGACTGTACATTCTATAATGTTTTCTAGGCAGGTCGTATAGATATGATCAATTAGTGTAGATGATGAGTGTGTTACTCTCGTGGGTTGATTGATTAACTGTATGAGGTTGTATGAGATGATGATATCATTCCACGTTTTGTTCGGTTTGTGAAGGTCAATATTGAAATCCCCCAGTAGAATAATTTCCTTCGAAGAAGCCCAAACGTTGTCCATCATTCGTGAGAACGTGTCAAACCATACGGTAGAAGAGCTAGGGTTTCGGTACAGGTAACCAATTAAAACGGGGGTCAGGTTGGGAAGTTTTATTTCCAGCCATATACATTCAATGCCAGTATGTTCTAGATCATCACGGCGTCTGTACTGAAGAGATGTTCAGATGTATATGACTAGCCCTGTTTCATGTTGTCTGTTAGAATCCCTGCGAATGGTGGTGAATCCATGAATGCTAATTTCTTCATCTGTAATTTTGTCATTGAGACGGGTTTCAGAAAAACCAAATATGTGGAAATTTTGTTGGAAAGAGGTGGAGACTTTAGAAAGCTTACCTAGCAGGTGGTAAATTCAACGGCAGTCAATGTAGAGAATTAATCTTTTCAGGACTGTTAAAGGTCCACGCTGTGACTTAGCTAGTTAGTTTTGTGAGGATTTCCTAATTTTCCTCAATATGAAAAACGAAGGTACAGATGTGACAAAGATGTAAAAGAGATGTAAAAGAGAATGGTGAGCGGAGGAATGAGAGGAATAAGCACAGAGATAATAATAAGAAGAAAACAATAGTATTAATACGATAGAGTTATTACAAAATCGGAAACAAATTTAGATACGCCCTGCTCTGACGAACAGAAAGAAATGTTAAACAGACAATATACAAAAAAATATTAATAATTAACATCTAAAAGTGACAGATACAAATTCTACGCTGATACTCAGCTAAGTCTTTTATCTCAGGAAAAAGAACACTAAAGTGCTTCCGAAGAGAACGCGTCAGGTCGTATGTTACACTAAGATAGACAGACAAACAGACAGGCAGACAGACAGACAGATAGATAGATAGATAGATAGATAGATAGATAGATAGATAGATAGATAGATAGATAGATAGATAGATAGATAGATAGATAGATAGATAGATAGATAGATAGATAGATAGATAGATAGATAGATAGATAGATTGATTGATTGATTGATAGATTGATAGATTGATAGATAGATAGATAGATAGATTGATAGATAGATAGATAGATAGATAGATAGATAGATAGATAGATAGATAGATAGATAGATAGATAGATAGATAGATAGATAGATAGATAGATAGATAGATAGATAGATAGATAGATGAGAGAGACAATCATATTACTTTAGCGCACCTTACAGAGCACGACGTCACCTTCCAGGAAACCTGCACCAAGCATGACGTCATGTTCTTACAACTTTGGTTTATATCAGTGGTTCTTAACGTGGGCCGTGCCCCACCCCCCTCCCGCCCCAGGGGGCCATACAGTATTTCTAGCAGGTCATACTAAGATGCTAAAATTCTTATTTGACCTAGTAGCGACTATAAAGGGAGACCACTGAGATAAATGAGGCTCAGAACGGAGCCATGAACAAATTAAGGGTTCCGAAACCCTGGTTTATGACGATCTGTTTTACATAATGAAGTTGTCAGCCTCCCGCACAACCTAACATGTGTCACCTTGTATGACGTACCTAAGTCTGCTGTAGTCCCATACTTTCTTTGTCTCTTCAGAGACCCACCCGGGAACTATAAGTAGGACAGTGAGAGAAAATCAGTGCTTATATTCGTTACTGCTTACTAATCACATTAGAAGAAATCAGTCGACTTTTTTGGGTCGTATTACGAGAAGCTGGAGAATATCGTAACAACAGGAAAGATGGTAGGACAAAGATACTGAAGGCGACATACACAGAAGATAATGTATAGTTTGACATCATGACATGGACATAATTCAACAGCTGAATTAATAAACGTTACAGAAATCAGAAGGTTGTGGAGAGACATGATCACCTACGCCTCCAGGTATAGTACTTGAAGAAGAATGTACATTGACTTGACTGGACTGGACTTGACTTTGATCCACTGTCACTGAGGGTCAGCTCTTGGTGACTAAGAATATTCATTGACTTGACTTGCTAGTACGAACAGAAATGGAGACAAGAGGCATCCCTGTCACACTCCCATTCTTATCCCAAACGGTTCTGTAAGCTGTCCTTCGTGAAGAACTCTGCATGTCATGTCTTCATATGTTTTCTTTATTAAATTAATAATCTTAAAGGGAAATCCATAATGCCTCGTCAATTTCCAAAGTGATTCTCTGTCAACACTGTCAAATGCCTTTTCATGGTCAACAAATTCAATGTATAGTGGTGAATTCCATTCAGACTTTGTTCAACTATTATTCTCAAAGTGGCTATCTGGTCTGTACATGATCTGTTTTGTCGAAAACCTGCTTGTTCATCTCACAGTTTCTTGTTGATGGACTCTTTTAGTCTCTCGAGGATAATCCTGTTTAATACTTTTCCAGGCACTGATTGTAACATTATTCTTCTATAATATGTACACTCTTGTAAATGTCCCTCTTGTAGTGGGTTTGATGGTATTGTATGATGGTGATATTACTAAATGTAATGTATGAGGCCAGCTGTGAAGGCTCCTGAGATAAAATGTAGTTGTGAATTGTCAGAAGGCCTTTCTTGCTACCACTACGACCTCACACTCAAATTTTTTTTTTCTTAATGAATGTGGCTATGTAAAATGTCTAGGGTAATGATGTGTAATGTGGTGTGATAGTTATAGATACACCCACAGATATTTAAGCAGACTAATAATATTTAACAAATATTATAATACACTGAACTAACTCAAGAGTGTAAAATTTTTGATAGAATTATATTACATTTATTTGTTCTGGATCAGGTTTTATGTTGACCAGAACTTTTTTTAAAAAAAAAAGATTTAAAATTTATGAAAGAAATGCATGGAATGTTACATAATAAATGCAAGAGTGTACATATATAAGTACTAGACTAGTTAGTTTTATTAAAATGTTCTAGTAGTCATCTACTTGGGAGGATAGTTAATGCTTGTGCTGTTGGGGTGGCCTCATCACACCTGTCTATATTGACTACACAGTGTCCAGTAAATTGCAGGAATTTTATGGGGTATTAGTAACTAAAAGGCGTTGGTGAACTTCCAGCAGACCAGAGGCTCACTCATCTTGCATATGTAGCTCTGGTGCTGAAATCTGGTGGTCCCACCTCTCCGTGTTGGCGGGCAATAATAGTGGTCTCTGTCACAACGTACTGCACAGATACACTCGAGTAAAATCACCAACTGAATGGACACCGCCTTGTTCACAACTGAAACTCACAGCTCAGATTATGAATAAAGAACACAGAAATGCTAGCAAAACTCAGCTGAGCTGCTGGCTATAGTATGGCGTCCCTGAACTTATTTCACTTTCTTTCATTTGGAAATCACCACACTTTAAAATACTGTGTCTATCATCGAACAACTATTGAGGAATGGCCCCACTTGCGCGTCTGAGCGCCGATAAAATGATTGTCTGTGGCCAATCACTGCCTAGGTTTATTTCAATTCAAATTTCCTACCCTAAAGTCATTTCAGTCATGCTTCAGTCAAGTATGGATGTTTATCTGTTAGTCTGTCCGTCTCTACTTGTTTTTTTTTTTCTAAACGTACTTGATTTTTGAACCAACCTTTCTCTCCCCTCCAAAATTTTGTCGTTAAAAGTTATATTTAGACACAGCTCCCACCAATGTCCCTTCGCTTCCCTACTAAGTAGATTTGAACACCTGCGTCTCGAGGTCGTGTTTTTTTTTTTTTTTGCAAATAGCGACACTTTTTATTCCATACAGTCTGTCACTGATGTGAACAACACTGTCTTTTGTCATTATCTTCAATATTATCTATCCGTCTGTAAAATTAAGAACATATTAGTTCACTGCTCAGAATGGGCCATCCGGCCAGCTAATTTTTATATTCCTAACATTAATATTACGAAAAAGTTACTTTTTAATTTTTGTAATATTCCAAACATCTGCGTTCTGCCGATGAATTCAAATCAAAGGCTAGGTATCGCAAAAGCGACCAATAAATGACTGTGGCGTAACAATCCAAGGTCCCTTCTGTCGAGTTCCTTGCTTTATGTCAACTTGGGAAACGTGACTTTTCTCCGTTTCCCCCCCAATTGCGTCTCCTTAGCCTTTCTAGTCTCACGCAATCTTTCCAGTCATATTTTTTTCCTTTTATCCGCCGTTCCCCTCCTGTCTAGCAAGTCAATTTTTATGGAGGGTGATGACCCGCGGTCTGGGCGATCATGTACTATCAGCAGCCTACGCATTATGTTTTTATCCTTACATGTTATCTTTGGAGGTATTTTACCGTTGTATCTCTGTCAATTTCACTACACATCTCCCCACTTGAAAACATGCCTATGGCAAGTTCCAAAACCAGCGATACACATAGGTAAAATTACTCCTCACGTCTGCCGCTACTCTAATTAGGCAGTTTGAGAATCGGCTTGCTAGTGAGTTTTTCCTTTAACTCTTGGAACGCTAGTTCACATTGTGCAGTCCAAATAATTTTATCTGGAAGTCCCTTGCGAGTCAGATCAGTCAGAGGAGCACAAATAGCGTTAAAATTCTTGATGTATTTCTGATAAAATCCGCATAACGACACAAATGATCGCACGTCCTTTTTTGTTTGCGGCCTAGGTGCTCTCTGCAGTTTTTCCAAGTTCTTAGGATCAGGGGTCATATTACCCTGATATACAGTGTGTCCCAAGAATTCCAACTCTTTGCATCCAATACAACATTTTGTTGGCCTAGCAGTTAAGTTCGCCTCCAGAAGTCTATCAAACAACATCTCCAGAGCTTCAATGTGTTCTTCAAATGTCTCTGTGGCGACGAGAATATCATCCATGAAATTCGTGATACATGGGTTATTCAGGGGATCCAACAATTTGCGCATCATCCTTGAAAACACACTCGGAGCATTTTTCAGTCCGAATGGTAGCATATTCAATTCATAATGTCCATCCGAAGTGCTAAAAGCCAAATAAGGTCTCACTTCAGGCTTCACTGGGATCTGGTAATAGCCTTTACTAAGATCCACCTTTGAAAAGTATTTTGCCTTGTTCAGTCTGGCAAATAACTGTTTTGTGTCTGGTAATGGATCCACTTGTCCTTCTGTGACAGCATTCAGTTTCCTGTAATCTATGCACAGTCTGTGTTCCCCAGACGGTTTTCTCAACAAAACGACACTAGAACTAAAAGATGATTCACTGTGCGAAATAATCCCCTCCTTCAACAAATACTCTATTTCTTCCTTCAATGCCTTCTCCTTCGCGAACGGAATAGAATAGGCTCTCATACAGATTGGGTTTGAGTCTACCAGTTTCATGTCATACTGTAGCAAATTTGTATGGCCTGGTTTATCTGTTAATACATCTGTATGTTCCTCCAGAACCTGTTGAACTCTCTCCCTCTGGTTTTTAGTCAGGTGCTTACTGACTTTTACCTGTGCTGCGGTTTCACAAGGATGTAATGGGTATTCATGTGAGGTGAGTGGTTCTTTTTGCATCTGGGTTGCAATAGCCAAGGTCAATAAGGGGGTGCTTTCCTGGAGTGGTCTGTCCAGATACTTCTTTAACAGGTTTACATGATAAACTTTCTCCTTCCCCTTTTTGTCAATTTTATAGTTTGTTCTAGACACCTTCTCTAGAACCGTATATGGACCTTGCCAACCAATTTGTAATTTATTCTGGCTTCCGGGTAGTAGAAGCAGCACTTTCTCTCCGACTGCCAGTTCCCTGTCCTTTGCCTTCCTATTAAAATATGCTGCATGTTTCTTCCTGGCTTGCTTCAAATTATCATTTGCCAGTTTCCATCCAGCTTTCAAACGAGTGGTCAGTTCGTTCACGTATTGATACGATGAGGTAACAGTCTCTTCCGCCTTCTCATCTGTCCAGGTCCTTAATAGAGCTTCTAATGGACCTTTTATTGGCCTCCCAAATAGCAGAGTTGCGGGAGCCATCCCGGTTGAACTATGTGGTACCTCCCGGTACGCAAACAATGCGGCGGGCAGGAATTGATCCCACAGATCCGGTTTTTTCGTGTGCCAGCTTTCTCAGGATAGAAATGAGAGTCCCGTTGAACCTCTCTACCTGGCCGTTCCCTTGTGGATGGTACGGACTACAATGAAAGTGTCTGGCTTGAAATAGCTTAAAAACTTCTTCCGTTAGTTTCCCCTTGAACTGAGAACCATTATCCGTCAAGATTTGATGCGGGAATCCTAATCGGGTAAATATTGTAAGTAGTGCCTCTGCTACATGTTTTGAATCAATTGATGGCAGGGCTACCGCCTCTCCCCACATAGAACAAGTGTCCACCAGAGTAAGGATGTAACTGTTCCTCCTCTTGGTCCGAGTGAGAGGTCCTACAATATCCACTGCAACCCTCTCAAAAAATGTTCCCACTATGGGCATTTCCCCTAGAGTTGCAGGAGCAGTCCAGTGCTTTGGAGCTACCCTTTGACATTCTGGGCAGGATTTGACATATCTTTTTATATCCTCCGTTATCCCTGGCCAGAAGTAATGACAAGCTATACGCTGTCCTGTGGCGCTGATCCCCATGTGACCACTGAAGGGAATCGCATGCCCGAGTTCCATCACTTTATCTCTATATGAAGTGGGAAGAACCAGCTGGTTGTGACCATTTGTTCCAGTTCCGGCCTTCCTGTATAAGAGTTTGTTCTTCATGAAATATTCCCCCTTGCTCGGAGGTGTGTGGCATTTGGGCAATTTTTTAAAACAGGGCTTGAGTGTCCTATCCTCAGCCTGCGCCTTCCTCATCTCCTCTGGATGAGCATTTATAGGTTCACCTTCTTCCTCCTTCTTCTGTGACCTGGTCTGCACTGTCGCCATGATCACAGGTTTCTCGGGATTCCCCAAGAAGACGTATCTACACCCCAATATCAGAGGGTAGATTGGTTCATCTATCACTGCTGCTCTGATTTCTCCCTCCACATAGCGAGTTTTCACCGTTATCCTTGCGATGGGAAGTGTCATGAGTGGTATGTCCTTAGTCGCCCCTTGTATTTCCACTGTTTCTGTGGTATACTGACTTGGGTCCACTAGGCTAGACTTCACAACTGAATCATAATCCAAACCTGTATCATAAAGGCACCTTATGGTGACCCCATTACAAATAACATCCTCACAAACTGGGGGGTGATAAGGTTCCTGTTGTCCATTAGGATTAACCTTTAATCTTCGCGTCCCCGACTTCATTGCAGCAATGTTTGAAGGTTTCCTTCTACAAAATTCGGTGTTATGGTTATCCTTCTTGCACCATTTACACCATCTTTTTCCTTGGTTCAACGGTTTTCTTTCATTGAACTTTTGGTCATTGAACTGTGAGTTTCTGTCGCGATAGTCATTTCTTGGCCGCTAAAAGTTTGTCCTACCTTTATTTCCCTGCTCTCTATTATCAAATTTATTAAATTGCTGTGGAGCTTTAAAATTGTCTATGTGCTTCTTTTTAGCACCACTTACCTCTGCCTGAGCTGCCTGATACCTCTCAGCAACATTTAAAATTTCCCCCAACTTCTCTGCACCTTGTTCCATGAGAAATTTTCTCATGTCTGGAGCCATGGACTCTCTCAATTGCTCAATCATGATCATTTCTTTAAGATCTTGGGTCTTCCCCAGAGCCGTCCATTTCTCCAAATAGGTTTCTAGTCTAGCAGAGAATTGGTGGTATGTCTCCCCAGACAACAGTTTGGCATTTCTAAATTTCTTACGATAAAATTCACCATTCTTCTCGTACCTTAATAACAAAGCCTGCTTTAATATGTCATAATTGTCTTGGTCTTCCCTGTTCATTTTGGCAAATACTTCATAAGAAGTACCTCTCAATCCCTGTGATAGCTTTAAACTCCACCTCTCTCTCTCTAACCCATATGTAGTAGCTAATAACTCAAAACGTCCTAGGTACCCCTCTATGTCATCGTCTTTTTCAACAAAATGGTCTAAATGAAACCCCATAGCTGAGTTTGAGGCTCCCAGACTGGGCGTAGCATCTGAGGCAAAAGGGCTGGCACCATTTTCAGGAGCCGGGCCTTGTAATTCCAGCTCCCTTAGTCGTAATTCGTGCTCCCTCTGCAACCTTCTATCTTCTGCCTCCCTTTGCTGTCGTTTTTCTTCTGCCTCCCTTTCGGCAGTCAACCTTTTTTCTTCTGCCTCCCTTTGCTGTCGTTTTTCTTCTGCCTCAATCTGCAGCCTCTTAATTTCTCTATCAGCCTCAATTTGTAACCTCTTCTCTTCAGCTACCTTTCTATCTTCCCTTTCAATATATTTATCACATTCAGCCGTTACATATTGAATTAAAATCTGACCATCCATTCCCATCTCCTTTGCGGTCAGCACAGCAGCTGATCGGAATTTTGCTAGCTCCGCCATACTTTTCAGACAATATAATAATATACAAGCTAAATCTCTAACCAGTAAATACACTAAGTACTTCTTATGACCATAGTCTAACTAATTCTAACTAACCAGTTAACTAATTAATTATCACTGGCTGTGAAGATTCACCAACTTTTATCTGCAGGGACACTTTTAATTTTAAAGGGAATTTCACAATTTTTTTCCCCTAATTTTATTTCTCCAACCAGGAGATCCTAATATTACTGTTGGGCTAATTATCCCTGGACAAGACCCCAATGTATGTAGTGGGTTTGATGGTATTGTATGATGGTGATATTACTAAATGTAATGTATGAGGCCAGCTGTGAAGTCTCCTGAGATAAAATGTAGTTGTGAATTGTCAGAAGGCCTTTCTTGCTACCACTACGACCTCACACTCAATTTTTTTTTTTCTTAATGAATGTGGCTATGTAAAATGTCTAGGGTAATGATGTGTAATGTGGTGTGATAGTTATAGATACACCCACAGATATTTAAGCAGACTAATAATATTTAACAAATATTATAATACACTGAACTAACTCAAGAGTGTAAAATTTTTGATAGAATTATATTACATTTATTTGTTCTGGATCAGGTTTTATGTTGACCAGAACTTTTTTTAAAAAAAGATTTAAAATTTATGAAAGAAATGCATGGAATGTTACATAATAAATGCAAGAGTGTACATATATAAGTACTAGACTAGTTAGTTTTATTAAAATGTTCTAGTAGTCATCTACTTGGGAGGATAGTTAATGCTTGTGCTGTTGGGGTGGCCTCATCACACCTGTCTATATTGACTACACAGTGTCCAGTAAATTGCAGGAATTTTATGGGGTATTAGTAACTAAAAGGCGTTGGTGAACTTCCAGCAGACCAGAGGCTCACTCATCTTGCATATGTAGCTCTGGTGCTGAAATCTGGTGGTCCCACCTCTCCGTGTTGGCGGGCAATAATAGTGGTCTCTGTCACAACGTACTGCACAGATACACTCGAGTAAAATCACCAACTGAATGGACACCGCCTTGTTCACAACTGAAACTCACAGCTCAGATTATGAATAAAGAACACAGAAATGCTAGCAAAACTCAGCTGAGCTGCTGGCTATAGTATGGCGTCCCTGAACTTATTTCACTTTCTTTCATTTGGAAATCACCACACTTTAAAATACTGTGTCTATCATCGAACAACTATTGAGGAATGGCCCCACTTGCGCGTCTGAGCGCCGATAAAATGATTGTCTGTGGCCAATCACTGCCTAGGTTTATTTCAAATTCAAATTTCCTACCCTAAAGTCATTTCAGTCATGCTTCAGTCAAGTATGGATGTTTATCTGTTAGTCTGTCCGTCTCTACTTGTTTTTTTTTTCTAAACGTACTTGATTTTTGAACCAACCTTTCTCTCCCCTCCAAAATTTTGTCGTTAAAAGTTATATTTAGACACAGCTCCCACCAATGTCCCTTCGCTTCCCTACTAAGTAGATTTGAACACCTGCGTCTCGAGGTCGTGTTTTTTTTGCAAATAGCGACACTTTTTATTCCATACAGTCTGTCACTGATGTGAACAACACTGTCTTTTGTCATTATCTTCAATATTATCTATCCGTCTGTAAAATTAAGAACATATTAGTTCACTGCTCAGAATGGGCCATCCGGCCAGCTAATTTTTATATTCCTAACATTAATATTACGAAAAAGTTACTTTTTAATTTTTGTAATATTCCAAACATCTGCGTTCTGCCGATGAATTCAAATCAAAGGCTTGGTATCGCAAAAGCGACCAATAAATGACTGTGGCGTAACATATCCAAGGTCCCTTCTGTCGAGTTCCTTGCTTTATGTCAACTTGGGAAACGTGACTTTTCTCCGTTTCCCCCCCCCCCCCCCCCCCCCCCCCCCCCCCCCCCCCTTCTCCCCTCCCCTCCCCCCCCCCCCCCCCCCCCCCCCCCCCCTCTCCCCCTCCCCCCCCCCCCCCCCCCCCCCCCCCCCCCCCCCCCCCTCCCCCCCCCCCCCCCCCCCCAATTGCGTCTCCTTAGCCTGTCTAGTCTCACGCAATCTTTCCAGTCATATTTTTTTCCTTTTATCCGCCGTTCCCCTCCTGTCTAGCAAGTCAATTTTTATGGAGGGTGATGACCCGCGGTCTGGGCGATCATGTACTATCAGCAGCCTACGCATTATGTTTTTATCCTTACATGTTATCTTTGGAGGTATTTTACCGTTGTATCTCTGTCAATTTCACTACACCTCTTCAGCTCTTGGTGACTAAGAATATTCATTGACTTGACTTGACTTGACTTAACATACCTTGATCCACTGTCACTGAGAGTCAGCTCTTGGTGACTAAGAATAATTATTGGGTTGACTTGGCTTGACTTTGACACACTATCACTGAGAGTCAGCTCTTGGTGTCCAAGAATATTCATTGACTTGACTTTGATCCACCATCACTTAACGTCAGCTCTTGGAGACAAAGATTATTCATTGACTTGACTTGACTTGACTTTGATCCATTGTCACTGAACGTCAGCTCTTGGAGTCAAAGAATATTCATTGACTTGACTTGGCTTGAATTTGATCCACTCTCACTGAACGTCAGCTCTTGGAGACTAAGAATATTCATTGACTTGACTTGGCTTGACTTTGATCCACTGTCACTGAACGTCAGCTCTTGGAGACAAAGAATATTCATTACAATTATCTTTTTTTTTTTTAAACAGAAAAAAGCCAAAAATTAATAATTTGCCAGATAATGCTCTGCGTGTGCTCTATTAAAATCTGGACACATCACGTGCTATAAATAGATTTGTACATGGCAGGATTTCCCAGACAGGATGATGTTGCGTTTTACGGACAAAACAGTTTTGGAATAACTAAATGAAACCAAACTTGATTTTGTTTTTCACGCAATGTTTATGTATCTAAAATTGAATTTCCCAAGGTGCAATAGAGAATGCAGTCAGCGACCCATAGCTTGACTGCTTGCATCAGAGTCAGCGAACCAGAGCTGACTAAGACCCTACTCCACCTCCACGTTGTGGTCCTGGAAACAGTCTGCATCACTGCAGTCTGGCTGACAGAGTAGGGATCGCAGAGGGAAGGCAAACCCGGTCCCAAAAAATGCCGTGCTGAAGTCGGATGTGTCGGCCGAAAGGCGCAGATATCACAGCTCCGGCGTAAACAGACACAACGCAACCACCGTCCTTTTCAGGGTGAACGAGGAAGAAGAAGAAGAATGTCCCCTTTCCTCTATTGGATGAGTTTTGCTAGCTCTATGTTATGGATTAACTCGTTCTCTCTGTTTGTTTATTGAATATTTTACGTTTTCCTTATACTTTTGCTTATAGATAGTGTGTTTATCTGTGGACACCATCTTGTTTGTGTCTAGTTATGAGTACAACTTACATCTGTAACGACAGTAATTAAGCTGCTTATTGTTTCGACAATTTCCAATATGGACATAACCAAACTGCAACCCCCGATCCCCCACCCCACACACGCTAGCTACACTAGATCCAGGACACGTCGCTCTAGTGTATCAGTACATGGTACCATCTTGGCTGACCCAGTGACGTACACTGACCTGTTTACTATATCCGTGTATGGGTGTGACACTATAATGACAAGACGTGACTCATCTCGTACGTGTTGTGTAGATAACTGTCTCGTCTCTTGATCAAAGATGATACGGCTGTACATATCATCTAAACGGCTGTATAGAACATTCCAGTGCGTCACCATCTTGGCAAGTCTGTCTGCCAGGTCCAGGGTCATGGATCACATATCTCATCCAACATCAGTCTCTTTAGATGTCACTCCTCACATACGACATAACACTGAGTGTGACGACACCGCTGCAGACATCAGGTGTACCACCTTTATCACAGAATAGATGACACGTGATGTGTGCTGCCTAGAGCTAGTCGTAGACAACTTGAGCCGCTGTTTGTATGTAAATGTGAGCAAACTTTGTTTTGGTGTATGAGAGTTGAGACATTCCATACACTCACATGTTTTATTGTTGTTGTACGCAGTTGTGAATATACTCACTCCACACACCCACCCAGTCCCTACCATCATCATGTGACTACACCTGTTCCTGTAGCCCGGGTAAGGCTTGTCACTACCAGGAATAACTACTGCCTCTCCTCCTTAACTGACGTAAACTTCCCAAAGTCCTGGTCGACAGATACAGATATCATCATCAGCATAATATACTACTCGTCAAAAGTCAAGGGCCACTTAGAAAAACCTTGGTTGAAACCATAAAACAAATCTGATATAAACGTAATTGGTATCAGTCAAAACGGCATTTATTGAATACCAAATTGACATATCACGTAAAGAAATTGAAACACACATTCAAACGCAATGAAGCTGTGAAGTGTATCACCCACCTTTCCAAAAGTCACACAATAGATATTGGACAAATAGACATTTCAAAATCGGGTATGACCGCCATTTGCAGCAAGGCATCCAAGACAGCGTAGACGCATCGAGTCCACAAGAGTCCGAAGAGTATCCTGAGGAACAGCTTGCTATTCCTGAAGCAGAAATGCAGTCAGTTGTGCAACATCCAATGGCAGGAGGTGATTTGTTGACAATCTTCGACCAAGGACATCCCAGGGGTGCTCAGTCGGAGAAAGGTCAGGTGAATGAGCTGGCCACGCCATCCTGATGATCCCATGTTGCTGAATAAACTCATTCACCACACGAGCTCGATGGGGTCCAGCGTTATCATCTTGGAGGATGGTATTACCACATATGGCCTCCATAGCAGGCTGAACAATTGGTCACAAGATTTCGTTCTGGTATCTTTGGCCGGTCAAGTTGCCTTGAATGATGTAGACTGGGGTCCTGCCGAGTCTATAGAAGCCTCCCCAGACCATGACAGAACCCTTACCATAACGATCCACCTCTCGAATTGTGTCATCAGTAAATCGCTCTCCTGGCCGTCTCTAAACTCGAATCCTGCCATCATTGAATGACACAGTGAAGCGAGATTCATCAGTGAAGAGAACTTGACTCCATTGTTGCCTTGTCCATCGGATGTGCTCGCGACACCAAGAAACACGGGCTCTGCGATGAGCAGGAGTATGAGGGATTCTGACTGCAGGACGTCGAGCAGCCAGTCCAAATTCATGTAAACGTCTGCGAATGGTGCTTTGACTGACATTAACGTTTACAGTTTGTCTCAGCTGACATCTTAGAGTGGAACAAGTCACTGTTCGATGGCGCAGGGCTGACAATAAGAGGTACCGGTCAACATGTCTATTGGTGCATCTAGGGCGACCTGGCCCGTGGCGATCCTCAACACTTCCTGTGGCCTGAAATCTCTCCAAAATTTGTTGGATAGTAGAGTATGACACTGCAAGCCGCCTAGCAACCTCATGGACAGATAAACCACTTTCAACCCACGCTATAGCCCTCATTCTTTGTAAGGTGTCAAGACTTCTTCTCGGTGGCATGGTTTTTGCAAGTGATGAAACAACCCGAAGTCTGCTGATTGTAAAACAATTTAAGAATTAACTCTGTTCACGAAAAGTCGCCATTGCTCGTGGAATGTCAATCAGCACGATTAGTTCACCTGTTTACGGAAGTTTGAAAAAACAGATTAAAAATGTGAATTTATGGTCAGCAAACCAAATTGCACGTGACCACCATGGTTGTCGGTGAGTTGTTTTTATGCTTAACGTGCATATAGGACTGTAAGAGGAAGATATTGCACCCATTTTTACTAAAAACTTCCTTCATTTAATCATTCTATGCGCTTACATAAAAGTGTTTTGAAAATAATAGGGTGGTCCTTGACTTTTGACGAGTAGTATATTTCACTACCAACAAGATGTTGGTGAAGATCTGCCTCTCCTCCTTAACTGACCTCAACTTCCCACAGTCCTGGTCGACAGATACAAATATCTTCATCAGCATAATATTATCTCTAAGTACTGTCGTGGTAGATAGGTACAGATATCACCATCAACATAATATTATCGCTATAGCTACCATCATCCAGGTAGACAGATACATATATCACCATTTAACATAATACTATCTCAATAACTATCATGGCAGACATATACAGATACCGTCATCAATATAATATTATCTCTATTACTACCATCATCCTGGTTGACAGATACAGATAACATGATCAGATAATCACATACAACATAATATTATCTCTATTAGTATCATCATCCTGATTGACAGATACAGATAACATGATCAGATAATCACATACAACATAATTTACATATATTTTACTTATAATCATCAAGTCTTCTCACACGTGCGTCAACACGTCCTCTTTGCTCTCTTTGTTTCTTACAATAACTCCTATTCAAACGAAGCAGTGATAAATACAGGCGTTCCTCGGGGTCCTCTACTTTTTGCCACATACATTAATGACCTTCCACTTTGTCACGGAGTGGTTTGAGGGGGTTTTTACATGTGTGAATATTCTCAGGCTCCAGCGGGAGTTTATTAGTCATTTCAGTTGTTGTGAGTTGGGAATGCTTGCCTTGTAATAATTTAGCTACAAGCAATGTTGTGAGCAGAGATCAAGACAAGCTGCTAGCTTTAGTTAGGCGTGAATGAAGCTCAGTGGAGTATGGAAGGTTTTCACGTGTTTGGTGAATACGAATAAAAGGGGTCAGTCAGAGAGAGACGTGTGTTGGGTCAGTAGAGAGTTGAGTAGACAGTACACAGGAGACAGAGAAGAGTGTAGAGTTGAGAAGGGCGGATGTTGCAGTAGTTATTTATGAAGTAGTCTATTTTGTGAGTGTAGTTATTCCGAGAAGCAGAGTGTTTGCAGGATACTTGGGATTTGTGATGTCTCCAGTATTTGTAATGGCCCTGCGCCCATTGTGACTTATTGTTAATATAATATATTGTTGGAGATTGATATGGTTGTTTGAGTTGGTGCATTACTCCATAGACAGTGAGCTAGACGAGCGGTGTATAAGTGTGGTTTGACCCTCTACATCCACCAACATACACCCTACTCGTCACACACTTCACTTCAAGCACTCATCCTGTGACCTGTTTGCAGACGACTGTACTGTTTACACGAGTGACAAAACTTGTAACACACTCGAACTATTGTTACAACAAGATACAGATAATCTGATTAAGCGGAGCAATGGAAATCGCATGTTAATAAATATCATTAAAACAAAATGCATGTTAATATCAACTAGACAAACATTACGAAATTCATAGAAAACTACATTTCAGATCTACATTGGTACCTCACTAATTGAAAACGTTAATGCACATAAAACTCTAGGTAAAATCGTCGACGAACATCAAAATTGGAACTTACTTTGAAGTGAGTATAGTCATTACGATTTCTGGTGAGCGAAATGTCACTCCTTTGTGCGTAAGGAACTTTGAGACAGTGGTGTTTCTCTGTTTGCTCCTTGCGGAGCATGGAAACACCAATGCGGCTGGTGTCCATCACAAGCACACAAGAAGCATTTTTATGCTATTGCAGTGGTTGTTTCGGTAACGATGTGTTTCATATGATGAGTTCCCAATCTCATCAGTCGGCATATACGACATGCTTCATAGTGCAGTGACGAATGTTGAGATGGATCAGTTGCTAGTTGGTGGTTTATGCTCATTCATGAGAGTATTCGTTGTTTAATATTATTTTATGCATATTTCATTATTATTAAGTTATTGTTATGAGTCGGATAATTTATGAGAGCATGTGGGTCCACTTGGGAACAAATTATGTCGCTTCTCGCTGCGTATGGCCACCAGTGTGGCTGGCCACCGCATGGAGACCGCACAAAGCATTCAGATGCTCTTGCAGTAGGGGTGTCGGTAGCAATCTGTTTTACATTTTGAGATTGCCAGCCTCATGCACAACACCATACTAGGATGGTTAGACGACATTGCAGGGGCTGCGTGTATGTGCATGATAGTTGAATGTTTCAGGTAACGTAGAAGAAGAACAGTTGACAGGTGGGAGCATGGTGTTTCTCATTATTTAACTATTACGATTTTAACTAGTCGATGCTTTGTTTGCGTTTCAGATTAGCAATTGAGCACTGGCTGGGTGTTTTGTTTGTTTCGTTTTGTTTGTTTGGTTTGTTGGTTTACTTGTTTAATGTTTGTTCATTAGTTTGCTTTGTGGGTGTAGTGGAAGGGTTTATATGTGTGAGATGATAGTGCTAGAGTAGAAATAGTATTCTCTCCAGAATGTGTGAGGTACCAGTGACAGAGAAGTACACTGGTATCACTCGATATTCATGGCTGTGAAAGTATCTGGAATGAAAATATTCAGAGAACAGTCAGACCATACTGCGCCACCTCAGCTATGTAAGCACCTGTGATATTAATAACAATTCAACCAAACTCAGTATCAACTATTATGAATGAATAAAGCTGGTGAATACGATTTATATATCGTCTTTATTTACATCTATCTAATTGTAGTGATTGTGTGTGACTGTTGATTAAAAAAAAGTATATAACATAAAAACCAAATTGGTGAAATCAATTACAGTTTTTACAAGTTAAACTAAAATGTTATTTCTTTAGATTCTTCCAGTTTGTTGGGTAACAGACTTCTTCACTGTCTTATTCACTTTATAGCTTTCACAAGTTTATCATGCAAATTGTCATCATAAACTTTGCTTGATAGTATCACTTCTTGGGTGCACGATTGTCACAAATATAACTCAACTTGCATGATAGTCAGTGTTCCTATAAGATGTACAGCTTCAGTGGGTCGTGCTTCTACCAATCCAGGCACTGCTGGGGCGACTAGCATTGATCATCGAGCAATTCTTGATCATGGACCTCTAAATTTGAGTTGACAAGTATGAACATGCAGATAATTGTAGGATATGTGGCTATTTGTGGATAATAATTAGCACATTCCTATTGAAGGTGAGATGAATTTGTTTTCAGATGTATGCGCGGAAATGCATGATTGTGGATCAGTGACAAGACAGGGGTCTAGTGGGGAACATTTTATAAAATTAAATAATACAAAATAATTTGTGCACACACATATGTTATGAGGTTATAGTATCCCCGTGCCTGATAAGTCAGGTCTGTAAAGTACCGTAACTTGAAGACAGATTGGATAAGCCCTGATAATGACTGTTGGTAGTCCTGACAAGAAATGTTATTAGTCCTGAAAAAAATTGTTATTAGTCCTGAAAAAGACTGTGCTAGCCCTGATACGGACTCAGTCACGGTGGTTATATTTCGGGTTCCAACCTTCAACAATCATACCAAGTAACCAGGTAATATGTATGGTACTTTCATAACATATAGATTAAACAAATCCTGAAATAAAAGTTGTAATTACTGTATTATTTTACATAGTAACTTTACATACCCTCGCAGGATCTAATTAAGATCAGTAAAGACAAGCTTTTTGTGGAGTAATAGAACTGCGTGGTTGCAAATAACAAGATATTGGCCTTCACACGTCTCTCTCTCTCTCTCTCTCTCTCTCTCTCTCTCTCTCTCCAGCAGTTGTCCTCCTGTCATCTTCGTTGCATAAGTGAATTTGAAATTATTTCGACCGCCCTTATATAAAGCGCTTTCGGACGTATCGGAAACAAGGCTCACAACTCCAGCAAACTTCTCAAAATAGTTAAAACTCCTAGCGGTTTGTGCTAGATGGGTTTCAAACCTTGGTCTCTTGCATCTCACCTTTCCCAGTGCAAGCCTTTAGAGTTATTTATTTCCATTCTCAGCGAGTTGACCTTTATATCCATATGTTGTCTTCTTATATCGGTCGTGTTAACGATTTTATCTTGAATTAAGAATAGGAAAAAACACAGGATTTCTCAATGCACGGACAATTATTCTTGTAAAAGTCTTTACAACTACTTACTCCCTCTAAATTTTCTTGGACCTATACATAAATGAAGTTATCCCCGTCAAAAGGAGACCATTCTCATCCTTGTCTGTCATTCCGTTCTCCTTCCCGATCTCTAATTCTAACTATGTTTCGGACGATTTTATTCTTCTATACAATCATCGAAGTTTGTTTCTATCTGTCCGTGGGAAACCCCATTTCTGATTGGCTGCCCTAGATAGATACACAAGAAAATACCCCCTGCAATCCTTTGTTCGGTTTGTATACTTGTATTCCACTTTCCGGTCTTCATATATTTAACTTGGCAATTTTACTGTAACATGCTACAGTGGGTTTACGTCACTGATAGGGTTGTATTAATAAATACTGCCCCTGCCTTAGAATCAGAGTTTTATTGTTGTTCGGGTACGTTGCGTGTGTGCAAAAAAGGGATCACAAATGACAACAGCATCATCATCTCTCGCCCACCCTATCACATCAGTGTGTAGATCTATGTAAAAATCTTCAAATACTGAAATCGCCTTCTGTTTAACAAAGCTAAATGTGTTCACAAAATCTTGTCACATAATGCCCCAGCATATTTGTGGCCAATGTTCAAATACAACGAAAGACGCAGTCAACGCTTTAACAAATTGCAAGTGCCCAAGCCTAGGCTTGACTTATTCAAGAAAAGCTTAGCGTACTCCGCTGCTCATCTTTGGAATTATCTTCCACATAACCTAAGAAACAACCTCAGTCCCTATTCATACAATCGTAGACTTTTTGAATACTTTATTAGTTCTGATTACATGCCCCCTCCCCTAATCAGATTATATTTTCTTCTATCAACTGTAGGTTCTAGTGACGATGTTTGTACTTTTCAACATATTTTATGTCATGCTTATAAGTAGTTAATGTTAATTTGAGTGTGCTATTTTATTATACTTTACAACGTATGTATTTGGGAATAAAGTTCGTTCGATCGTTCAATCTCTTCCTTTCTCTCTCTATTTCTCCCTAATCTTCTATATCTTTATATTTCTCTCATTCTCTCTCACCCTCTCTCTCCATTTCTCTCTCTATCTCTCCCTAATCTTCTATATCTTTCTATTTCTCTCATTCTGACATCCTCTATTTTCATGCTTCCCTCTGGCATCCTCTTTCTAATTTCCTTTAAACACAGACACTTATCATAATCATGTGGTCTGTTTTTCAAATTTCCTTTAAACACAAATACTCATCGTTATTATAAGCCAGAACATTGACTATTAAGTTATTATTATCATGTCAGATATCTTTCACATTCAGTCATCGACCCTCACCTTTACAACAAACTTACAAATACATCATCATGTGTCAGATCTTCCACCTTTACTTCAGACTTACAAATGCATCATCATCATGTTGCAGATGTTCCACCTTTACTTCAAACTTATACATGCATCATAATCATGTGTCAGATCTTCCAACTTTACTTCAAACTTACAAATATTATACATCACCATCATGTGCTAGATCTTCCACCTTTACTTCAAACTTACAAATACATCACCATCATGTGCTAGATCTTTCACCTTTACTTCGAACGTACAAATACATCACCATCATGTACTAGATTTTTCACCTTTACTTCAAACTTACAAATTCATCACCATCATGTGCTAGATATTTGACCTTTACTTCAAACTTAAAAATGCATTATCATCATCTGTGATCATCTTCCACATTTACATCAAACTTACATCATTATCAGGTGCCAGATATTCTACTTTACTTCAAACTTACAAATACATCATCATCATGTGTCATCATCTTTCACCTTTACTTCCAACTTACAGGTACTCAAAGAAGGTCATGAAGAGCCCAGACCTATTACATTTATTATAAACAAGCCAACAGACAATCATCATTATGTGCTACTAATCTCAAATGTTTCTTAAACTCCGTAACAACGCTCAGAGCATTGCAAAATGTTAACCGCCTTGCCACAATAAAGCGTTGTTTTAAGTTTTGCACGAATAAACCCTAAAAATCGTCCGTTTAATACAGTAGATTGACTTCCGCTACTATTTAAACAACTAATTTGAGTTTAGTTAAGCATTTAGTTAAGCAACACGTGTGCATGTTTTAAAGTTTTATTACAATTTGTGTGACGATTCGCATGATTGCGTTTTTCGTTCTTAATGCTACAGAAATATGTCAAGCTTTATATTTACAGTTTTGAAACCTCCTAAGCGAATATTTGTGTCAAACTACTTAGAAGCATTGCTGACATGGACAATGATTGTTTGGTAGCCACATTTCGTTGTCAAATACCGGAAAAGGTGCAGAAAAGCTAGACACATCAGATTTAGTTCATGTGTGGGTATGGTCAACTTCTGAAAGATCGAAAAGCAACAAAGAAGTTAATATTATTACTGTTTATAGTAGTAATCTATTTGGGAGAACATTTAATGGATGTGCTGTTGGGGTGGCCTCATCACTCCCTGTCTATGGTGACTACACATTGTCCAGTTATTTGATGGAACTTTTATGGGTGTGTTAACAAATAAGTTGAGTTGGTGAATTCTCAGCAGACCAGGCGCTCACGTAGCTTGAAGGTGTAGCTCTGGTGCTGAGATCTGGTGGCCCCACCTCTCCGTGCTTGGGGGCAATATCAGAAGTCTGGTGGCCCCACCTCTCCGTGCTTGGGGGCAATAATAGAAGGATGGTGGCCCCCACCTCTCCGTGCTTGGGGCAATATCAGAAGTCTGGTGGCCCCACCTCTCCGTGCTTGGGGGCAATATCAGAAGTTTGGTGGCCCCACCTCTCCGTGCTTGGGGGCTATAATAGACTGCTCTGACCAAGTGTTACTGCACGGGTCCACTCTGGTAAAATTCAACAACTCATTTGACACCGCATTGGTGCCAACTGAAACTCACAGCTCTGCAATCAAAGTATTAGTCATGTGTCAGAATTCCATCCTCTAACCATTTCTGGACACAACACTACACAACAACAACACCACATAGACGGGTCAGATCTTTCTGACCAAACAACATATCTTACCAAGTTGGTTTCACATAGGATAAGTTCTCCCAGACTACAGATTCTGAAATATGTTCATTAGTTTCCTGCCATAGAATAGGATAGGTGATATGTTTCACTGATCTCAACACTTGATCTGTCCTTCCTAATCCTTGCTGGAGTTTATGTATTTTATTTGTCTCTAGACCCTGAACTGGGGCGGGTGGTCTAGAGCGAATCCTTACTTGTTGTAAGGGACAGATTATGCTATTGCAGTATCAAATCACTCGAACCTTAAACAAATATTAAAATGTACAAAGAAATAATTTCAGTCTTACCAGAATTATGAATATAGAACACAGTTAAATAAATGCTAGCAAAACTCAGCTGAGCTGCTGGCCTTATGATGGCGTCCCTCTAAATATTTCAATAGCTTCTGGGAATTACACCACTTAATAATTCACTGTGTCTACAAGGACAACTAATACTGAATGGCACAAAATGCGCGTCTGAGCGCCGATAATATATTCATCTAGGGCCAATCACTGCCTTTTCTTTTTTCAAATTCAAATATCCTACCAATAAGTCATTTCAGTCATACCTCAGTCAAGTATGCCTTATTGTCTGTTGGTCCGTCCGTCTCTACTTGCGTTTCACACAAAAAAACACACGTGTTTTTGAACCAACCCTGCCTTCCCCTACACAATTTTGCCTTTAAAGTTATTTTTAGCCACAATTCTCCATCCCACCCCGTCTCTTCATTCCAACTAGATTTTAGCACTTGCGTCTTCAAGGCCACAATTTTTTGAAAATTAGTGACATGTTTTATTTCAATGCAGACGTTCGCTGATATGAACAACACAGTCTTTTGTCAATATCTTTCTTATTATCTGTCCGTCTGTATAAATGAAAGCATATTATTTCACTGCTCAAGATGGGCCATCCGGCCAGCTAGGTTTTATATTCCTAACATTATTATTAAGAAAAGTTACTTTTCAAATATTTTCTAGAATCTTCTGGAATTCATCACTGCATTCAAATAAACGGACTAAGTTATAGCAAAAGCGTCCAAGAAATGACTGTGGCGTATAATATCCAAGGTCCCTTTTGTCGATTTCTTTACTTTATGTCAACTTGGGGACGTGACTTTTTCCTCCTTTCCCCACCACTTGCGCCTTTTAGCATTGCTAGTTTCAAGCACGCGTTCAGTCAGATTTTTCCTTTTGATCTCCGTTCTTATCCCGTTCCGTTTTGCCTTCAAGTCTAACAATTTAATTTCCATGGCGGGTGATGACCCGCGGCGTGGGCGATCATGTATTCTAGCAGCTTACGCATTAGTTTTTATCCCTACGTTGTATCATTGGAGATATTTTAACGTTGTATCACGGTTAATTTTGTGACACATCTCCCCACTTGAAAACATGCCTACGGCAAGTTCTAAAACCAGTGATACACATAGATAAAATCTCTCCTTACGCCTGCCATTACTCTAATTTTGATCACAGGGGTGCCGACTGAGGAAATCTGCACCGACATTCAATTTGCCTGGGATATATTGGATACTAAACTGATAAGGTTGAAGCAATAAAGACCACCTCAGCAATCTTGCGTTTTCATGCTTAGCCTGAGATAAGAATACGAGAGGCTGATGGTCCGTCTCGACCACAAAAGTCCTACCATACAAATAGATTTGAAACTTCTTTATGGCCCAGATTAACGCTAAACATTCTTTTTCGCTTGTGGAGTATCCTTGTTCCGCCTTATTCAATTTGCGGCTTGCATAAGCGACTGGTTTCAGTTCCCCATCAGGTGAAGATGATCTTTGCAACAAAGCCGCTCCGAGTCCTACATTACTTGCATCGGTTCTTAAGACAAAGTCCTGTGTCAAATCAGGTAGTTTGAGAATAGGCTTGCTAGTGAGCTTTTCCTTTAAGTCTTGGAACGCTAATTCACTTTGCGCAGTCCAATTAATTTTATCTGGAAGTCCCTTGCGAGTCAGATCAGTCAGAGGAGCACAAATAGAGTTAAAATCTTTGATATATTTTTGATAAAATCCGCATAACGACACGAATGATCGCACATCCTTTTTTGTTTGTGGTCTAGGTGCTCTCTGCAGTTTTTCCAAGTTCTTGGGATCAGGGGTCATGCTACCCTGATATACAGTGTGTCCCAAGAATTCCAACTCTTTGCATCCAATGCAACATTTTGTTGGCCTAGCAGTCAAGTTCGCCTCCCTAAGCCTATTAAATAACATTTCTAGAGCTTCAATGTGTTCTTCAAATGTCTCTGTGGCGACGAGAATATCATTCATGAAATTCGTGATACATGGGTTATTCAGGGGATCCAACAATTTGCGCATCATCCTTGAAAATACACTCGGAGCATTTTTCAGTCCGAATGGTAGCATGTTGAATTCATAATGTCCATCCGAAGTGCTAAAGCCAAATAAGGTCTCACTTCAGGCTTCACTGGGATCTGGTAATAGCCTTTACTAAGATCCACCTTTGAAAAGTATTTTGCCTTGTTCAGTCTGGCAAATAACTGTTTTGTGTCTGGTAATGGATCCACTTGTCCTTCTGTGACAGCATTCAGTTTCCTGTAATCTATGCACAGTCTGTGTTCCCCAGACGGTTTTCTCAACAATACGACACTAGAGCTAAAAGATGATTCACTGTGTGAAATAATCCCCTCCTTCAACAAATAATCTATTTCTTCCTTCAATGCCTTCTCCTTCGCAAACGGAATAGAATAGGCTCTCATACAGATTGGGTTTGAGTCTACCAGTTTCATGTCATACTGTAGCAAATTTGTATGGCCTGGTTTATCTGTTAATACATCTGTATGTTCCTCCAGAACCTGTTGAACTCTCTCCCTCTGGTTTTTAGTCAGGTGCTTACTGACTTTTACCTGTGCTGCTGTTTCACAAGGATGTAATGGGTATTCATGTGAGGTGAGTGGTTCCTTTTGCATTTGAGTTGCGATAGCTAAGGTCAGTAAGGGGGTGCTTTCCTGGAGTGGTCTGTCCAGATACTTCTTTAACAGGTTTACATGATAAACTTTCTCCTTCCCCTTTTTGTCAATTTTATAGTTTGTTCTAGACACCTTCTCTAGAACCGTATATGGACCTTGCCATCCAATTTGTAATTTATTCTGGCTACCGGGTAGTAGAAGCAGCACATTCTCTCCCACTGCCAGTTCTCTGTCCTTTGCCTTCCTATTAAAATATGCTGCATGTTTCTTCCTGGCTTGTTTCAAATTATCATTTGCCAGTTTCCATCCAGCTTTCAAACGAGTGGTCAGTTCGTTCACGTATTGATAAGATGAGGTAACAGTCTCTTCCGCCTTCTCATCTGTCCAGGTCCTTAATAGGGCTACATCTGGACCTTTAATTTATCATACGTATTTTTCATGGAACCCGTCTGGTCCCGTCCATTAGAAGCACTATAATGAGGACTTTTCTTCCTAGAATCATCACTCACAAATCGACCACTACCAATTTTTTTCTTGGGTTTATCTCCCCACTTTAGATTGCTTATGAGAGATCTTCGCTCTCTTTTCTGTTCTTCCAGTTTATATAAGTCTGACCGAGGGATTGTCATCTTATCCTGGGTAAAATTTCTTCTTTGTACTCTTCGCATAGTGGCCATGTTAATCCATTTAAGTGAAGACTGGTTGTGAAAAGGGGGCTCCCATTGCACTTTGTCTCCTTGAGTATCATTAGTTTTCCTTCCAGGCCTAATTTTGCCCCGTGGCGTTTCTAGGTCCTGCACATATTTTCCCTTTGTGGGGTTCCCTCATGAAATATGCCACATGCTTCTACAAAGTTTTCAATATCGACATTTACGTCGGGCCAATAGTATTTGCGAGCAACTTTTTGGCAGATGGTACCGACTTTTTCATGGTCCCCATCTTTTCCAACATGTAAGCTCCTTATTGTCGGCGTCTGTGGCCTAATGGATATGAACGCAGTTTCATAATTCAGATATACCAGGTTCGAAACCTGCTGCAGGCGGTTTGGTGGCAGATCGCTTTGTGTGGATTTTTAACAATGGTATAAGCGCCGTACCGTTCAGAAAGCAATGGCAAACTACTGAACGTAAAAATTGCCTAGAAAAATCACAAACAGCCAATAAAAGCTGGGGTTGATTGCCACGTCCTGTAAAGGATAAGCAACTAACTTTAAGCTCCTTATTAAATTTGCCCTATATATCTTGGGAAGAACCAACTGTCCGTGACCAGTGGATCTAGTTCCTGTCTTCCTATATAGCAATCTGTTCTTCATAAAATATTCCCCCTTGCTCGGATGTGTGTGGCATTTGGGCAATTTTTTAAAACATGGCTTGAGTGTCCTATCCTCAGCCTGCGCCTTCCTCATCTCCTTTGGATGAGCATTTATAGGTTCACCTTCTTCCTCCTTCTTCTGTGACCTGGTCTGCACTGTCGCCATGATCACAGGTCTCTCGGGATTCCCCAAGAAGACGTATCTACACCCCAATATCAGAGGGTAGATTGGTTCATCTATCACTGCTGCTCTGATTTCTCCTTCCACATAGCGAGTTTTCACCGTTATCCTTGCGATGGGAAGTGTCATGAGTGGTATGTCCTTAGTTGCCCCTTGTATTTCCACTGTTTCTGTGGTATACTGACTTGGGTCCACTAGGCTAGACTTCACAACTGAATCATAATCCAAACCTGTATCATAAAGGCACCTTATGGTGACCCCATTACAAATAACATCCTCACAAACTGGGGGTGATAAGGTTCCTGCTATCCCTTAGGATTAACCTTTAATCTTTGAGTCCCCGACTTCATTGCAGCAATGTTTGAAGGTTTCCTTCTACAAAATTCGGTGTTATGGTTATCTTTCTTGCACCATTTACACCATCTTTTTCCTTGGTTAAACGGTTTTCTTTCTGTGGTAGGGTGGGCGAGATGATGATGATGATTATGTTGGCGTTATATTGTGATGTGTGATCACTCTCTTGCTACACTCGCACCGACCCGAACAACAATAAAACTCTTGATTCTAGAGGCAGGGGCTATATTTATTCTTACAGCCCATTCAGTGACAAAGCAAACATTAAACAAATAAACTAGCGAACATCACAAAACCCAACAAACAAAACAAAACACCCAACAGTGCCCGATGCTAATAGCTCACGTGCTCTGGTCCATCTGCTAACCACACAGGTCGCATCGCCTCGTTTCTTTCCCTCTTGTCTGGACTGATACTTAAAAAAAGGGCCGCTGGTAGTTCGCTATCTCTTTTTATAGGCACTAGGCTAATCACTCACTTTACTGCGCTAGGCGTATTAATCTTGGCAACTTAAACAACACTCGCGATATTTTGCTCTAGAATGCATGAAAACACAAATAAAACTTACAGCTATTTAATATAACACACGAATCTCAAATATAACTCACAACTATACACCACAATTAATATTTAGGCGTTATTGTGGCCTAATTAATATATTTTCTATCTCGTTAGAATTTTCACATCCCAGCATGCTTCGCGCACAACGAAAATATGTGGGGGACAAACATGCCTTGAACTGAAGTGGGGGTGGGGCCTCAGGGGCGTCTTCCCGGGCCCATCACATATCTCCCTCCTGATTTTGTTGTCGTCCCGACAACATCACCACCTCTGGCGCTTCGATCGTAGCCTCTTAGATCGTTGGTGCTGCGTATGACTCTTTCTCTGCGGCGATGCTTTGGGCTGAGCTTCTGTCATCGGTACAACCCGGCTGGGGACTGTCTTGGTCGACATGTCCCTAGTTGTGCTTTGTCGGGCTGGCAGTTGCTGTGGTCTAGAAGATTCGCCTACTTGTGCCGCGTCGCTGCTGGCTTGTGACATCTGCTTGCCAGTGCATGTAGCTGTCGAATCTGTAGGGGGATCGCTCTTGACGTGTTCTGCACTCATTTTGCGTGGACGGTGGCTTACATTCCCCACAGTCTGCTTTTCGTGTGTCTCCTCCTCTGAACCTTGACTTGCACTCCCTCCTCTCTGCTTAAGACGAGTTTCCTCCCCTAACCGACTACCAATCTTCTCGGCTCCCTTAGGGTGACAGTTGTCACGGTCATCTCTTGGCTTGCACCCGGAAGGAAACCTGGTTGTGGTAGCACGTCTCGGGAAAGAGCTCTTTGAGGGACAGGCGGCTATCAAATGTTCAGTTGACTTGCATCGAAAACATCTCTTCGGAAGCGGGCCTTGAGGGCACTTGGCTGCCATGTGGTCTGACAGGTCTCCACAATTGTAGCATCTTATCTTTCTGGGCTTCCTCTGTGCCATGGGTCGCTTTCTGCTGCCCTTACACTCTTGACCGCCAATGCCGCATACATAAATTGCTTCCATGCCCTGGACCGATGGTTTGCTGTCAAACTCTACTCGTTCATTCCTCGCCAGACTCCGGAATCCCTTTCTGTAGATCTTGGTCTGATGTACGAATACATCAATACCTCCATCATCTGGCGTGATGAATCCCCATCCCCTGCGGACACTGTACCACTTGCAAACTCCTTTTCGCCTTGTCGGTGCAGCTGCGCTGGTCGGTACTGTCAGCTCACTGCTTTCGTTAACAACAGCTTGACTCTCACATACCAGAACATGCACCTCCTCGTCGTGCTTTGGCTGTTCCCGTGGACACACCTCCTTGTCTTGCGTTGGCTGTTCCCGCGGACACACCTCCTCGTTGTGCTTTGGCTGCTTCCGCGGCTGGCATGGTGCTCTCTTTCTCTGCACCTCCTCTTGTGCTGGCGAACTGGACTCTGACATCTGTGCTATCTGGGATTTTAGGAAGGATAACTCTGCTCTGAGTGCCTCCTCCTCCTTCTTAACTTCTGCACTTGCTATCTGGACCCGTGTCTCAGGCTTTTTACTTCCACCATAAACAGCATATTCCCAAGGGAAATTCCTGTTCACCTCACTGACTTGTGGTTGCTCGCTGTAGGCTTTTTTTTTACAATTTCCAGTAACTTCTCAGGGCTGGCCTTGGCTCCACCTTGTATCCGTAACTCTCTAGATACCATTGGTGTAACGTTGTTCCATATCATGTCTAACTTGTCTTCTGCGCAAAAAGGCGCCACCTTCCACGCGGCTTCCACATCCTCCACAAACTCTTGCCAAGTGGGTCTCCCCTCTCCACTAAATAACCTTATCTCTGGCTCCTCCACGTACAGTACCTTCATATGCGCATTAGCCATCTTGCTGCAGGAATGCACTGCTGGGTGTTTACACTATTTGTTCGTTCGCTGTTTGCTCGGTGTCACTGTCTGCCTTATCCTGCCGACGACGCCAATTGTGGTAGGGTGGGCGAGATGATGATGATGATTATGTTGGCGTTATATTGTGATGTGTGATCACTCTCTTGCTACACTCGCACCGACCCGAACAACAATAAAACTCTTGATTCTAGAGGCAGGGGCTATATTTATTCTTACAGCCCATTCAGTGACAAAGCAAACATTAAACAAATAAACTAGCGAACATCACAAAACCCAACAAACAAAACAAAACACCCAACAGTGCCCGATGCTAATAGCTCACGTGCTCTGGTCCATCTGCTAACCACACAGGTCGCATCGCCTCGTTTCTTTCCCTCTTGTCTGGACTGATACTTAAAAAAAGGGCCGCTGGTAGTTCGCTATCTCTTTTTATAGGCACTAGGCTAATCACTCACTTTACTGCGCTAGGCGTATTAATCTTGGCAACTTAAACAACACTCGCGATATTTTGCTCTAGAATGCATGAAAACACAAATAAAACTTACAGCTATTTAATATAACACACGAATCTCAAATATAACTCACAACTATACACCACAATTAATATTTAGGCGTTATTGTGGCCTAATTAATATATTTTCTATCTCGTTAGAATTTTCACATCCCAGCATGCTTCGCGCACAACGAAAATATGTGGGGGACAAACATGCCTTGAACTGAAGTGGGGGTGGGGCCTCAGGGGCGTCTTCCCGGGCCCATCACATTTCATTTGATTTTTGGTCATTGAACTGTGAGTTTCTGTCTCGGTAGTCATTTCTTGGCCGTTCAAAGTTTGTCCTACCTTTATTTCCCTGCTCTCTATTATCAAATTTATTAAATTGCTGTGGAGCTTTAAAATTGTCTATGTGCTTCTTTTTAGCACCACTTACCTCTGCCTGGGCTGCCTGATAGCTTTCAGCGACATTTAAAACCTCCCCCAACTTCTCTGCACCTTGTTCCATGAGAAATTTTCTCATGTCTGGAGCCATGGACTCTCTCAATTGCTCAATCATGATCATTTCTTTAAGATCTTGGGTCTTCCCCAGAGCAGTCCATTTCTCCAAATAGGTTTCTAGTCTGGCAGAGAATTGGTGGTATGTCTCCCCAGACAACAGTTTGGCATTTCTAAATTTCCTACGATAAAATTCCTCATTCTTTTCGTACCTCAATAACAAAGCCTGCTTTAACATGTCATAATTCTCCTGGTCTTCTCTGTTCATTTTTGCGAAGACTTCGTAAGAAGTACCTCTCAGTCCCTGTGATAGCTTTAAACTCCACCTCTCTCTCTCTAACCCATATGTAGTAGCTAATAACTCAAAACGTCCTAGGTACCCCTCTATGTCATCGTCTTTTTCAACAAAATGGTCTAAATGAAACCCCATAGCTGATGTTGAGGCTCCCAGACTGGGCGTAGCATCTGAGGCAAAAGGGCTGGCACCATTTTCAGGAGCCTGGCCTTGTAGCTCCAGCTCCCTGAGTCGGAATTCGTGCTCCCTCTGCAACCTTCTATCTTCTGCCTCCCTTTCGGCAGTCAATCTTTTATCTTCTGCCTCCCTTTCGGCCTTTTTATCTTCTGCCTCCCTTTCGGCAGTCAACCTTTTATCTTCTGCCTCCCTTTCGGCCTTTTTATCTTCTGCCTCCCTTTGCTGTCGTTTTTCTTCTGCCTCCAATGCTTTAGCCTCTTTGTCAGCCTCAATCTGCAGCCTCTTAATTTCTCTATCAGCCTCAATTTGTAACCTCTTCTCTTCAGCCAACCTTTCAGACTCTAATTTTCTTTCAGCCTCTTTTTCTAATCTTCTTTCTTCCCGTTCAATATACTTATCACATTCAGCCGTTACATATTGAATTAAAATCTGACCATCCATTGCCATCTCCTTTGCCGTCAGCACAGCAGCTGATCTGAATTTGGCCAGCTCCGCCATACTTTTTAAACAAATGTAGCAATGTGCAAAATAAAATTTCCAACCACTAAAGTACTTCTAATTACTCTAGTCTAAAATAATTCTAATTAATTAACTACCACTGGCTGTGAAGATTCACCAACTTTTATTTTCAGGGACACTTTTAATTTTAAGGGACACTTTTAATTTTTATACTGTGTTCCCCTAATCTAATTCTCCCCCCAGGAGATCCTAATATACTTAATGGGCTAATTATCCCGGGACAAAGAGACCCCAATATATGTAGTGGGTTTGATGGTATTGTATGATGGTGATATTTCTAAGTGTGATGCATGAGGTCAGCTGTGAAGGCTCCTGAGATAAAATGTAGCTGTGAATTGTCAAAAGGCCCTTCTTGCTACCACTACGACCTCACATCTATCTTTTTTTGCTAATGAATGTGGCTACGTTAAATGTCTAGGGTAATGATATGTAATGTGTTGTGGTAGTTTACATACACACACACAGATATTTACTAAGTCTAATAATATTAATAAATGTTATAATACACTGAACTAACTCAAGTGTGTAAAATTTTTGATAGTAATTTTCTTACATTTATTTGTTCTGAACCAAGGTTTTATTTTGGCCAGAACATATGAAAGGTTTAGTAATTATGAAAGAAATGCATGAATATTACATAATAAATGCAAGGTGTGTACATGTATATGTTACTAGACTAGTTAATATTATTACTGTTTATAGTAGTAATCTATTTGGGAGAACATTTAATGGATGTGCTGTTGGGGTGGCCTCATCACTCCCTGTCTATGGTGACTACACATTGTCCAGTTATTTGATGGAACTTTTATGGGTGTGTTAACAAATAAGTTGAGTTGGTGAATTCTCAGCAGACCAGGCGCTCACGTAGCTTGAAGGTGTAGCTCTGGTGCTGAGATCTGGTGGCCCCACCTCTCCGTGCTTGGGGGCAATATCAGAAGTCTGGTGGCCCCACCTCTCCGTTCTTGGGGGCAATAATAGAAGGATGGTGACCCCCACCTCTCCATGCTTGGGGGCAATATCAGAAGTTTGGTGGCCCCACCTCTCCGTGCTTGGGGCAATATCAGAAGTCTGGTGGCCCCACCTCTCCGTGCTTGGGGGCAATATCAGAAGTTTGGTGGCCCCACCTCTCCGTGCTTGGGGGCTATAATAGGCTGCTCTGACCAAGTGTTACTGCACGGGTCCACTCTGGTAAAATTCAGCAACTCATTTGACACCGCATTGGTGCCAACTGAAACTCACAGCTCTGCAATCAAAGTATTAGTCATGTGTCAGAATTCCATCCTCTAACCATTTCTGGACACAACACTACACAACAACAACACCACATAGACGGGTCAGATCTTTCTGACCAAACAACACATCTTACCAAGTTGGTTTCACATAGGATAAGTTCTCCCAGACTACAGATTCTGAAATATGTTCATTAGTTTCCTGCCATAGAATAGGATAGGTGATATGTTTCACTGATCTCAACACTTGATCTGTCCTTCCTAATCCTTGCTGGAGTTTATGTATTTTATTTGTCTCTAGACCCTGAACTGGGGCGGGGAGTCTAGAGCGAATCCTTACTTGTTGTAAGGGACAGATTATGCTATTGCAGTATCAAATCACTCGAACCTTAAACAAATATTAAAATGTACAAAGAAATAATTTCAGTCTTACCAGAATTATGAATATAGAACACAGTTAAATAAATGCTAGCAAAACTCAGCTGAGCAGCTGGCCTTATGATGGCGTCCCTCTAAATATTTCAATAGCTTCTGGGAATTACACCACTTAATAATTCACTGTATCTACAAGGACAACTAATACTGAATGGCACAAAATGCGCGTCTGAGCGCCGATAATATATTCATCTAGGGCCAATCACTGCCTTTTTTTTCACATTCAAATATCCTACCAATAAGTCATTTCAGTCATACCTCAGTCAAGTATGCCTTATTGTCTGTTGGTCCGTCCGTCTCTACTTGCGTTTCACACAAAAAACACACGTGTTTTTGAACCAACCCTGCCTTCCCCTACACAATTTTGCCTTTAAAGTTATTTTTAGCCACAATTCTCCATCCCACCCCGTCTCTTCATTCCAACTAGATTTTAGCACTTGCGTCTTCAAGGCCACAATTTTTTGAAAATTAGTGACATGTTTTATTTCAATGCAGACGTTCGCTGATATGAACAACACAGTCTTTTGTCAATATCTTTCTTATTATCTGTCCGTCTGTATAAATGAAAGCATATTATTTCACTGCTCAAGATGGGCCATCCGGCCAGCTAGGTTTTATATTCCTAACATTATTATTAAGAAAAGTTATGCAGAAACATCACAGGCATAGTACAACAGTCATTGTATCATCGACGTAGTCAATTCAACAGGAACAGCAGACAGCATCAAAATAATGTAAATCATATGCCTTTTAGGATATCGTAATCAGCTGTACGTGTAGTCAGGTAGGAAACTTCCCCTTTCCATAAGAGCTAGTAGATATCAACTGGGAGATTAAATCTAGTCTCCTATATTCGACCTCAACAAGACAGGCATGTCTTTTGAGCGTCACATTATCGTCCTCTATGTTCCTTAAACAGCAAAGGTATCAGACCTAGATCCATCAATAAAGTTCAGGAAGCAAAAATGGCCCTTAGGACAGGCATCAATCGATGCGTGACAATATAAGTGGATCGTGAGCTGAGCAAACTTGTCATATCATAGACTCTATAATGAGGCAGGCTAGGCAAAAGTCAACATCACAAGATGGCGATAAAGTTACTCAGCAAAAAGATTCAGTTACCTGTTCATCAGGAATTAAATCACATAAATCACATGGGCCTCCAGGCACTTGGAATAACATAGAGATATATCATCTCAAAAAAGGAACAACAATGATGAGGACTCCTTCCTAAATAATATAAGCGAAGACGCTAGCACACCGCTACGTCTTGCCTTACCAACAATTCTGCTCAGACTGACCTGGGCGGAAATCATTCAAACACTGCCACAAACAAAGACATGCGCAGAACACGCGAATCGAATACAACTCAGCTAACTTACGAAACGAAGAATGTTCTACGATGTTCGACTAAAGATTCGAACCTTAAAAGGAAATGAATCTTGAAACATTGCGATTGCCAACTGTTTTCTAAGAACTGGCGACCTGAGCGCTCCGTATATGGACATGACTCAAAATCGTTCACACAAACTATCGGCAACTATACTATCAGACTATCGTCACACGATTAGACAACTAGTAGAAATAAAAAGTGACTGCAATTCCACGAGTTACTTCCCATGCATTAAAAAATTAAATATAGTCAGAATGCATGGTCAGAATATATAGTCAGAATAAGTTGCGACAAGTTTAGCGCAACAAAGGCCTATGTCATGTGACAAGAAAACTTGACGTAAGTTTGTTGAAGGTCTATGTCATGTGACAAGAAAACTTGACATATAAGTTTATTGAAGGCCTATGTTATGTGACAGGAAACCTTGACATAAGTTTGTTGAAAGCCTATGTTATGTGACAAGAAAACTTGACATAAGTTTGTTGATGTCCTATGTTGACATGGGACAGGAAAACTTGATATAATTTTGTTGAAGGCCTATGTCATGTGACAGGAAAACTTGACATAGGTTTGTTTAAGGCCTATGTTGACATGGGACAGGAACACCTGACATAAGTTTGTTGAAGGCCTATGTCATGTGACAGGAAAACTTGACATAAGTTTGTTGAAGGCCTGTGTCATGTGACAAGAAAACTTGACATAAGTTTGTTGAAGGCCTATGTCATGTGACAAGAAAACTTGACATAAATTTGTTGAAGGGCTATGCTCCTTGTGGAGCTGAAAAGTGAAAGAGAGAAAGAAGAAGAAGAAAGGATGAAGGCGGAAGTAGATAACAGCATTCTATTCTTGACTGGGTGGGGGAGGGGGTGGCAAAAGATCTTCTAACTTTAAAGACAAAACTTTTAGATGGCTCACTGTTTATAAAGTACATCCTCACATCTAGTGGGTTGCCTACCGCTGGCATACACGATCCAAATTTTAGTTTTCTTTTGTTCTAGTTTAAATTGTTAAATTGTTTTTGAAGTTTATTTTTGTGATAACTTCCATAGGAGGTGTCTCAATGTAGACAATATACAAGATAACTTTCATAGGAGGTGTCTCAATGTAGACAATATACAAGATAACTTCCAAAGGAGGTGTCTCAATGTAGACAATATACAAGATAACTTCCATAGGAAGTGCCTCAGTGTTGACAATATACAAGATAACTTCCATAGCAGGTGTCTCAATGTAGACAATATACAAGATAACATGAGATAACTTCCATAGCAGGTGTCCCAATGTAGACAATATACATGAAAAGATGAGATAACTTCCATAGCAGGTGTTTCAATGTAGACAATGTACAAGATACCATGAGATAACTTTCATAGCAGGTGTCTCAATGTAGACAATATACATGAAAAGATGAGATAACTTCCATAGTAAGTGTCTCAATGTAGGCAATATAAAAGATAACTTCCATAGTAAGTGTCTCAATGTAGACAATATAAAAGATAACTTCCATAGTAAGTGTCTCAATGTAGACAATATAAAAGATAACTTCCATAGTAAGTGTCTCAATGTAGACAATATACATATACAAGAAAACTTCCATAGGAGGTGTCTCAATGTAGACAATATACAAGATAACTTCCATAGGAGGTGTCTTAATGTAGACAATATACAAGATAACTTCCATAGGAGGTGTCTTAATGTAGACAATATACAAGATAACTTCCATAGGAGATGTCTCAATGTAGACAATATACAAGATAACTTCCATAGCAGGTGTCTCATTGTAGACAATATACAAGAGAACATGAGAGAACTTCCATAGGAGGTGTCTTAATGTAGACAATATACAAGATAACTTCCATAGGAGATGTCTCAATGTAGACAATATGCAAGATAACTTCCATAGCAGGTGTCTCAATGTAGACAATATACAAGACAACTTCCATAGGAGATGTCTCAATGTAGATAATATATAAGATAACTTCCATAGGAGGTGTCTCAATGTAGATAATATACAAGATAACTTCCATAGGAGGTGTCTTAATGTAGATAATATACTAGATAACTTCCATAGCAGGTGTCTCAATGTAGATAATATCCAAGATAACTTCCATAGCAAGTGTCTCAATGTAGACAATATACAAGAGAGCATGAGAGAACTTCCAAAGGAGGTGACTTAATGTAGATAATATACAAGATAACTTCCATAGCAGGTGTCTCAATGTAGACAATATACAAGATAACTTCCATAGGAGATGTCTCAATGTAGATAATATACAAGATAACTTCCATAGGAGGTGTCTCAATGTAGATAATATGAAAGATAACTTCCATAGGAGGTGTCTCAATATAGATAATATACAAGATAACTTCCATAGGAGGTGTTTCAATGTAGATAATATACAAGATAACTTCCATAGCAGGTGTCTCAATGTAGACAATATACAAGATAACTTCCATAGCAGGTGTCTCAATGTAGACAATATACAAGATAACTTCCATAGAAGATGTCTCAATGTAGATAATATACAAGATAACTTCCATAGCAGGTGTCTCAATGTAGACAATATACAAGATAACTTCCATAGGAGGTGTCTCAATGTAGACAATATACAAGATAACTTCCATAGGAGGTGTCTCAATGTAGACAATATACAAGATAACTTCCATAAATAATAATAATAAATTCTTTAAGCACCAAACACGGCGCATAAGGCAGAAACCAGTTCTCTCCAGGTTGTTCGTTGTGACGCCACTCCTCTTAGCTCTTGCACATTGTTTAATCCCAACGTTCTTCCTTCTCTTATTATTGTTCTTCTGCGTGTTTCTTTTGGTCTTCCTTTTTTCCTCTTACCCCCAGGAACCCAAGTGAGTGCCTGCAATGGTATTCTGTTGTTTTGCAATCGTAGGACATGACCGATATATGACCATCGTCTTTTCCTTATATAGTTGGAGACATATTTCTGCCTAGAGTCTTCTCTTATTTGTCGATTAGTCTTGAATTCTTTCCAACTGATGTTCATGAGTTTTCTAAGACATTTGTTCTCGAATGTATTCATTGTTCTCCAATGATTTTATTATTTTCCAACTCTCACAGTCGTATGTTAACACTGAGATAACATTTGAATTAAACAGACGAAGCTTGGTATGTATATTCAATGATCGTCATTTCCAAATGTTAGATAATCTATTGAAGGCGCTTGCTGCCAAAGCAATTCTAGTATGAATTTCTCTTGTTGTGTCACCATCCTGAGTCATTTTACTGCCTAAATAATTGAAACTTTCAACTTTCTGTAGTTTTTCCCCGTTCAAAATAATATCAAAGGTCTCGTTAGAAAAGTTCATAACTTTAGTATTAGAGGCATTTATTTGGAGACCTATTTTAACCGAAAGATGACACAAATTATTTACTGCTTCTTGGGATTGTCTGGGTGTTGAACTTAAGAATGCTAAATCATCTGCGAAATCCAGGTCCCCCAGGAATTTTCCATTTGTCCATTTTATACCTAATTGTTCATTGTGGGTATAGTTTCTCATAACCCAGTCAATAGCTATTTCAAAAAGTAGTGGTGACATAATACAGCCTTGTTTCACCCCTGTTTCTACTGTAAACCTTTCTGTATTCCCTGGTGGTCTGTTTAGCACCTCTATGAAGTGCTCAGCCCATCTCTTCATTTGTTCTTTTTCTGTTGGTATTGGATTCCCTAATTTATCTTTAACAGGTGTTTCCATATCAGCAAGCTGGTGACATAGTTGTTTTGTAATTTGATAAAGGCACCTACTATTACCAGTTCTTGCAGCATTTTCAGCTTCTACGGCCAGTTCATTGATGAAATGTCTTTTATCTCTTCGAGTTTTTGTCTTCACTTCTTTATTTAACAAGTTATAAGTTAGTTTGCAAGATTCAACTGCATTATGTGTACTTGCCGCTAGTAGTTTAAGTTTTGCTGTTTTCCTTTCTTGTATTTTATCCCAAGTATCTTCTCTCATCCATTTTTTCTTTTTATGTACTAGGTATCCGGTGGTCGCTACAGCTGCTTCTGTCATTGCTGTTCTCAGTTGTTCCCATTTAGTATCGATTGTCTTGGTGGTGATATCGTTGTCAATTTTGCCTAAAGTATCGAAATAGTTGTTCATGTTGACATTATATTCCTCTTTTACATCGTTTGATTGCAGTCTGTGTACATCTATTCTTCAATTTTTATTCGGTTGGTATAACTTCTTCAGTTTAATTCTCAGTCTAGCTATGCAGAGGTTATGATCGCTTCCGATCTCTGCACCTCTGTATGCTCTGACGTCTTGAACTGATGAGCGAAATTTTGCGCTTATGCAGAAGTGATCTATCTGGTTCTTAGTTCTGCCATCAGGTGAATTCCATGTTATCTTGTGGATATTCTTATGTGGAAAGATGGTGTCCGCCACAACGAGGTTTGATATTTCACAAAGTTCTAGAAGTCTTTCACCATTTTGATTCATACAGCCTATGCCATGAGTACCGAGATATCTTTGTACTCCATCGTTGTTGTCACCTACTTTGGCGTTAAAATCGCCCATGACTACTATTATGTCATGCTTGGGTATTGTGTTGATGGTACTTAGAAGTGCTTCATAGAAGTCATCTTTTGTGGTATCAAGAGCGTCGTTAGTTGGTGCATAGCATTGTACAGTTGAGAGCTTGAAAAATCTTGTCTGAAATCTAGCTAATATTAGCCTCTCATTAATAGGTACCCAGCTGATGAGCGATGCTGCTGCTTTCTGTGTCATTAAGGGGGAACACCCACCCAGAAATGGGTTATCTTTTTAAAAAATTCACAGGAAAATAACTAACAAACTTGTTGACATAAAATTTGGCCACATGTTACAAGAGATATTATATTTTATGATGAACAAAGTTTACTTTATAAATTTTAATGTTTTATGTGAAAATAATTAATTAACATGAAGTGATGAAAAAAAAGAAAGGAAAACCCCCAGTGCACCTGGGAATGAATTTCACTCACATAAAAGGTGCAAAGAATGCCAAACCAGCAGATGATGTGCATAACATCCCTACCTATGGCGTGAACCACCCAAAAATGTCTACCCCAATGAGTTTTGTAGATATGGCTCTTGCAATATGACCCTTTTAAATCGCACAAATTTAGAACTTTGTATAGCAATATCTCTGTTTCTATACCATGTAAGAAAAAAGTGGAGGTTCATGCCATAAAGGATAGCATGGGCTATAAGTGTGCAAAATTTGAAGGCTATAGCTTTAAAATTGTAGAAAATATCACCGGAACTGTGAATCGCAAGCCCTGTTTTCGTTAAAGTTTAGTTTTTAAAATGTTAACACACTTATCTGATTCTCTTTGAACATTGATAACTCATAAACTATTACAGATAAACACATAATTCAAAAAGAATATCAAAGTAAAAAGGCTTATAAATATTTAAAACACAATTATTATATGAAAATCAAAAATAACCTTTTTTGTCTTTTTCTGGGTGTATATGCCCCCTTAAGATGGCTACTCCCTCTGTGTGACGATTATCATTACTACCAGAGTATATAATTTGCTTTTTTTCTTCTGAAATATATTTTATGCCCTTTCCCGTCCATCTACACTCGCTGACACCCAATATGTCCAACTTATAATTATCCATTTCTTTAATTATTTCTTCCATTTTTCCGTCTTGATACATAGTTCTTACATTCTAGTATCCAATTTTAAAAATCTCCTTAGCCCCCAAGATATTAGAATGAGTCATGTTCACTGTCATGTTTACTGTTGAGACTGGTTCTGTTTCGATAACAATCGCTTGTTTTACGATAATGACTTGTTAATTCTCTGATCAACCCTCCTATCCAACCGACCGATTCGAGGGTTTCGAGGTCGGTTATAGGAAAATATCTACACCACTAGATACTCTGATGTATCTTTTATTCTATAATTTAACACATCATGGTACTATCCATCTAAATATACACATTACTGATGTTTTTCTTTCGGCATCTAAGGTGAGAAAAGAATTTCACCTACATCTTGGAAGGGTAGATAACATAGGAGGTGTCTTAATGTAGACAATATACAAGATAACTTCCATAGCAGGTGTCTCAATTTAGATAATATACAAGATAACTTCCATAGCAGGTGTCTCAATGTAGACAATATACAAGATAACTTCCATAGCAGGTGTCTCAATGTAGACAATATAAGGGAGAAATACTGAGAACAATTAATGATTCTCCATTAGCAACTCCATTAGCCACAATTATTGATTGCTTGTTAGAGAATGACTGCAATAGATGAATCATCAAGGTTAAGACTGTTGGCATTTGGCATCAAACGTAAAGCTAGTAGAGATGAACGTATGAGAAAATGCATCTGTCGTATTTACAGCCAGCAAGCTACAAGAACAGTTAGCATTCACACTCTTCAACATATACTGATGGAGACTAAGCACCTATGGGTTTGCCCAGAGTGCAATGATGTCAATTCTTTATAACAATAACAATGTTTTGTGGGAATTTCTTCTCCCTCAAAGATGGTCAGGTATTACTTGTAGCTCTAGATGCTCCATAACAGATGAGGTAGTTCCACCAAAACCCTCTTTAACATAATTCTTCTCTTCTGTAGAAGCTGATTCAGTTCATAACTTGTACAAGAAAATGTTTTCCCCTTCCTTTCATTGATTTGTGTGCGGTAAGAATCTCTGTAAACTTGTTACTGAAAAGAGTGGCAGTAGGGTGGGGAAGTTGTAAGGCACCTCAACCATGCCGGCTGTCAAGTCATAAAGTTTTAAAGATATTTTAGACATGCAACTGCTGCCCCCCACCCCCCCAGTTTTAATCGGAACCTGCTAACTTCTATTATTTGACCAATAAAATTTAAAAACCAGTAACTTTAATCCTGCTCTTCTCATACAATTACAGTTGGGACATTTGTTTTAATATTCTTTGGTGCCTGATAAAAAAAAAATAAATAAATAAAAAAAAAAAATAGTTTCTTACAAGTCAAAAATGTTAAGTAAACACATATAATTAGGCCTAACTAAGACTTCAGTGAACAAATTTCTAGTATAGATCAATATAAATTATGAAAATGCTCACGTAAAACTGTTAAAAAAATTTTTTTTCATGTCCAGCATATTGCAAAAATATTCTTTTTTTCTCTCAGGAATTTTAGATTATACTACAACATCCTTGAAAGCTTTTAAATGTCAGTATTTTCATTCATTTTTTGTGTGTGCTCCTAACAGAGCATACAGACACTATCACAGCTGGACCACTTGTTAGACGCCTGCACCAAGCATTCCCCTACACTTGCAGCAGTGGTGTCTGTGACAATTTGTTTAACATAATGAGGTAGCCAACCCCACCCACAATCTCACAAGTCACTTTGTACGACATGCTCAAGAGTGGAGTCTGTGACAATTTGTTTAACATAATGAGGTAGCCAGCCCCACCCACAATCTCACAAGTCACTTTGTACAACACGCTCA
Organism: Oreohelix idahoensis; assembly: GCA_024509875.1. Classification (NCBI taxonomy): domain Eukaryota; kingdom Metazoa; phylum Mollusca; class Gastropoda; order Stylommatophora; family Oreohelicidae; genus Oreohelix; species Oreohelix idahoensis. The sequence goes on from JAMPIV010020356.1 coordinate 68,061, forward strand.
AGAGTGGAGTCTGTATCAATTTGTTTAACATAATGAGGTAGCCAGCCCCACCCACAAGTCACTTTGTACGACACGCTCAAGAGTGGAGTCTGTGAGAATTTGTTTAACATAATGAGGTAGCCAGCCCCACCCACAACCTCACAAGTCACTTTGTACGACACGCTCAAGAGTGGAGTCTGTGACAATTTGTTTAACATAATGAGGTAGCCAGCCCCACCTACAACCCCACAAGTCACTTTTTACAACACGCTCAAGAGTGGAGTCTGTGACAATTTGTTTAACATAATGAGGTAGACAGCCCCCACCTACAACCTCACAAGTCACTTTGTACGACACGCTCAAGAGTGGAGTCTGTGAGAATTTGTTTAACATAATGAGGTAGCTAGCCCCACCCACAACCTCACAAGTCACTTTGTACGACACACTCAAGAGTGGAGTCTGTGACAATTTGTTTAACATAATGAGGTAGTTAGCCCCACCCACAACCTCACAAGTCACTTTGTATGACACACTCAAGAGTGGAGTCTGTGACAATTTGTTTAACATAATGAGGTAGTTAGCCCCACCCACAACCTCACAAGTCACTTTGTACGACATGCTCAAGAGTGGAGTCTGTGATGATTTGTTTAACATTATGAGGTAGCCAGCCCCACCTACAACCTCACAAGACACTTTGTATGACACACTCAAGAGTGGAGTCTGTGACAATTTGTTTAACATAATGAGGTAGTTAGCCCCACCCACAACCTCACAAGTCACTTTGTACGACACACTCAAGAGTGGAGTCTGTGACAATTTGTTTAACATAATGAGGTAGCCAGCCCCACCTACAACCCCACAAGTAACTTTGTACGACATGCTCAAGAGTGGAGTCTGTGACAATTTGTTTAACATAATGAGGTAGCCAGCCCCACCTACAACCTCACAAGTCACTTTGTACAACACGCTCAAGAGTGGAGTCTGTGACAATTTGTTTAACATAATGAGGTATCCAGCCCCACCCACAACCTCACGTCACTTTGTACGACACGCTCAAGAGTGGAGTCTGTGACAATTTGTTTAACATAATGAGGTAGCCAGCCACACCCACAACCTCACAAGTCACTTTGTATGACATGCTCAAGAGTGTAGTAGGCATATTCTTTCTTTGTCACTGCAGAGACCCAGGGGAATTACATGGGGCATAAATATTTGACATACCTCATAGTCTGTTTCCTGCTTCATTTCTGTAATAAGACGTGTGACATTAGATTCCATATTTCTTTCAACCTGAAGGCAATGAAATATAGCAGATGATGGGTATCATTTTACGACTATGAAGACATACTACATATATTTACACCAATATCTAAGCAGCATTACCTCACAGCAATAATCACTGCAACCAGATGGGGCCTAATGCAACTCCATTAGCCATAAAAAAATACGCTTTTTTAAAATAAATACTTTATCATTATCTGTCTCCTTTCCTTTTTCACCTTCAATATTTATGTGACCCACAGTTACTATCTTCCCCCCTATTTATGTTACACACAGTTACTATCTTCCCCTATCCCAACATCTGTTTAATGCATGTCACACCAGCAGTGAACACATGTCCCACCAGCAGTGAACACATGTCACACCAGCAGTGAACACATGTCACACCACCAGTGAACACATGTCACACCAGCAGTGAACACATGTCACACCAGCAGTGAACACATGTCACACCAGCAGTGAACACATTTCACACCAACAGTGAACACATTTCACACCAGCAGGGAACACATGTCACACCAGCAGTGAACACATTTCACACCAGCAGTGAACACATTTCACACCAGCAGGGAACACATGTCCTACCAGCAGTGAACACATGTCACACCAGCAGTGAACACATGTCACACCAGCAGTGAACACATGTCACACAACAGTGAACACATGTCACACCAGCAGTGAACACATTTCACACCAACAGTGAACACATTTCACACCAGCAGGGAACACATGTCACACCAGCAGTGAACACATTTCACACCAGCAGTGAACACATTTCACACCAGCAGGGAACACATGTCCTACCAGCAGTGAACACATGTCACACCAGCAGTGAAAACATGTCACACCAGCAGTGAACACATGTCACACCAGCAGTGAACACACATCACACCAGCAGTGAACACATGTCACACCAGCAGTGAACACATTTCACACCAGCAGTGAACACATTTCACACCAGCAGGGAACACATGTCACACCAGCAGGGAACACATGTCACACTAGCAGGGAACACATGTCACACCAGCAGTGAACACATGTCACACCAGCAGTGAACACATGTCACACCAGCAGTGAACACATGTCACACCAGCCAGTGATCACATGTCACACCAGCCAGTGAACACATGTCACACTAGCCAGTGAACACATGTCACACCAGCCAGTGAACACATGTCACACCAGCCAGTGAACACATGTCACACCAGCCAGTGAACATACCCTAATCCTCAAAGTTATCTCCAAACTTCAAAATAAAGGAGATCACAGGCCATGATTTGTTAGATCTTTACATGATAGAAATAAAAATTAAAAAAAACGACAGCAAACTAAGGACTTACTCTTTCTCAAAGGTATTTAAAAGTGTGATATCCCCAGGATTAAAGGTACTTATTCTGTGTTTCCATTGATAATCTATGAGAAGCCTTATCAAAATTCACTTTATTAATGAACTGCATAAGATAAGAATTAGATCCTTTATTTGAAGTGACGTTATCAGTTGGTTAAATATAATCTAGTTTCAATTTGTCAATGCCTTGTTGAAAGAATTGCAGTAAGAGGGTTACGTTGTTTATATGCTGCACCTGTTCAACATTTTTAATACTCTGGAACCTGAAACAGATATGATTGTATCAAGGCAGATCTTTAGAGAGCTCAGTGTTTCTAAAGTAAATCCTCACATTACATAGGTTGCCTGCTGCTTATCTAGTCTATATTTTAAAACCATAAAGTGACTTCTGTTACTGTTTTAGCAATCAATCTGAGTGAAGTTAAACAGCATGTGTACATGCTTTGGCATTTTTATTATAGTTTTGTGATGAATCAGAAGATTATGGTTTTCTTTAAATTACCACAGAAATGTGACAAGCCAAGTATCTACAAATTCTAAGTCTCCTGAGAAAATGAATGTGTCACATTTACTTAAAAACATAGTTGACAATTAAGAGAATTGAGCTGAGATGAGGAATGTTACATTTAGCTGATGAGTGGGTATTGCCTGGCCATTGGAAAACCAACAGAACTTGACCTAAAGCTACAGTTAATGACTTGTCACAGGTGAAAGAGAAAGCTAGAGATAAACTTTTAAAACCACAAACAATTGTCAAAATATTTTGTGATATTATTATACATGACTTGTTTTAAAATTATCAAAGCAATATTATGTGATTTTCGAATGTCACCACCGTGTTTCAATTTGAAATATGTGCTTTTAAATTTTCTAGTATTTGCATCTAAGGTATAAACAAAGGACACGATGTTATACTTTATGATTTTAATTTGCTTTTGAAAAGTGGAAAAAGTGTAAAAAATGCACTCAAATGATGAAACAGTTGTAAATAAAGGGTAACAATAATTACTTTCTCTTTTATTCTGACTACAAATGTGCAGCTCTGAGATAACTCATGAAAAGCTGAAGTTTTTTAGGTGGTCCCAGCAATTTCTACTTATTCAGACTGCGCTGTATGTATGGCCATATATGAATTACCTTGATGTTCCAAGACGGAAGCCAAAGACGCAGCAATAGAGAATGCAGTCAGCGACTCATAGCTTGACTGCTTGCATCAGGGTCAGCAAACCAGAGCTGACCAAGACCCTACTCCACCTCCACGTGGTGGTCCTGGAAACAGGCTGCATCACAGCAGTCTGGCTGAGAGAGTAGGGATCGAAGAGGGAAGGCAAACCCGGTCCCAGAAAATGCTGTGCTGAAGTCAGATGTACCGGCCGAAAGGCGCAGATAACGCAGCTCCGGTGTAAACAGACACAACGCAACCAATGTCCTTTTCAGGACAAACGAGGAAGAAGGAAGAAGATGTTCCAAGACTAGGAAAGCAAGTTTTATTGACTGCAACAATTAACTGCCTTCATTAAGTTCATATTCAACTGTTAACATTGTCTGTGTGTTTCTTACTACATGCATTGTGTTTTTATAAATTCCAATTATGCAGTGGAGAAACATTGCACAACTTGACTCCCTATCAATTTCCTATCAGTTTGATATATAATAAGTGCATGTTCACATGAACAATTTAGACAAAAACATGGTATATTCTGCTGTTGACTTCCTTGGGGGAAAAAAAACACACACACACATAAAATTGAGGCACAGTGTAAGTAATAATTTTTGAAGTAAAGAGTTAATGTAGACTACATTTGTTGTGCATGTAAAACAAAATAGGAGGGTGTGAAGTCTGGGGCATTTGGGATGAAACCTGGTTCACTATTTATTTGTTACTATCAATATGTATTACTAGAACCTTATTATACACATTCAATTTCCCACTACACCATCAATAATCCTTACATATTAATTTTTGTTTTTGGTTGCATACTATTTTACTATATCGTGCAGTTCTCTGTCTATTCTCAACACCTCTTCTACTGATAAGGGTGAATTGCATGCCTGTACATAATCTAATATTGGTATTCTCAGATGTTCATATTATTTTATTATAGACATTCTGCACATTAAATTTCTTCTATAGAAAATAAACCATTCTTAATTGTAGTCTGAGTAAGCGGCCTAATTACTTTTTTGCTGGGAATTTTTAAGTTCCATCTAACTACACAGAAAAGGTTTGACATCAGCAAATTGAAGGACCCCTTACCAGAAAAGCTTTTGCGGCAGACATAAAGAAGCGATATCAATTTGCCAAAAGTCAGGAAAAGACATTGACTGATGATCTAGACCAGAAATTCAACACCATTTCAACAATATATAAGGAAAGCAGCAAATCATGCTTGGGATTCCAGGACAGGAAGAAGCAAGACTAGATAACACCAGAAACCTGGATAACCTCAGAATGTCATTTCTTGTTTTAAAACTGTATCAAGTAGCCTATAATTTGTTCATATATTGTGTGTGTATTTTTTTTTTGGGGGGGGGTACATCCAATCGTACTTGTTCCTCCATGCATTTCCAACCTGTCGGGTATCTACTGATATTAACGAACGTCTCCTGAGTTGTTAATTGATACCTAGCAAATGATGAAAAAGCAGGATGAGCCTTGTCTAACATAATTTTGGTCATATAATTTAGTCTTTCTTCAAAGTGAGGACTCCTCAGGCCACCTCCAGAGCAACCCTCGATGTTGATCTGATAGCACCTGTAACTGTACATAATGCTTGGTGCTAAATTCTACCATATTTTGACCGAAAGGAAGCATGATTTCCCGCACGCTGCCATATTGCGACTACGCAAGGTGTGTATGCATGTAGTGCGGTGTGTTAACACATAACATAAATTGCGTGTGTATGATTTATTACGGACTTAAAAACGTTATGCTTTGTGTATCATACTTTGGTAAAATCGCAACGACTGTCCTCAAATATTCCGCAGTGAATATGTGTATTTTAGGGTTAGGATTAACCCTAACCCTAATTGTAAAATGGACATTTTCACTGCGGAGCGTTGGCGACAGACCTTGCAATTTTACCCACAATTGTTACCTTTAAGATGTGTAATTGGATTTTTTTCGTTCATTTTAGTTGAAATTTGTTAATTTTAATAGGCCTGGTGGGTATTTTACATTTATCAAAGTTATACGCTCACTTGTACGCGTGAATAACCATAGAAGAAAATGGCGGACTGTGGGGAAAATTATTTTTCCCATTTACCAGAATTTAATCTTGTGTATGTGCTGAAGAGTCATAGACTATGCTTCCATAATCTCTTTTGCCTCGAATGAAAGATTTATAAAACACGATTCTCAATTACCTCTGGGGCTAATGCAAGTTGGTGAAATACACAACAGTCGGTTGTAACGCAGAATCAGAATACTCTTCATTTAAAGAAATACACACTGTTCATATCCTTATTTTTAAATCTGTGTATGGCCAGCAGTGTTGCCACCTTGAATTTTGAAAAGGGACCCAAAGACGCAGCAATAGAGAACGCAGTCAGCGACTTATAGCTTGACTGCCGGCGTCAGGACCAGCGAACCAGAGCTGGTCAAGACCGTACTCCACCTCCACGTGGTGGTCCTGGAAACAGTCTGCAGCAGTGCAGTCTGGCTGAGCGAGTACGGATCAAAATGGGAAGGCAAACCCGTCCCTAAAAAATGCCGTGCAGAAGTCGGATGTGTCGACCGAAAGGTGCAGATATCACAGCTTAGGCGCAAACAGACACAACGCAACCACCGTCCTTTTCAGGGCGAACGAGGAAGAAGAAGAAGAAGAATTTTGAAAAGAAAATCTAGATTGTACCTTACAAAACAACTAGATAGGCGACACCTAGATTTTTACTTTTGGGCTACGTCTGGACGCCTTAGGCAACTTTAGGCGTTTTAGTCTACTTTTGGCTATTTTTGGGCTACTGTCGGCGAAAACCGGAAGTTGATCTGGCTTCATCTTCAAACGATTGTAAGCAATGGTTATCGGCTGTGCAAGCAGCACGACTTATTTCTTCTTGGATTGAACATGAGGATGATCAGTTATCGAGTGACGATGAAAGTTCAGATTCAGAATATATTTTGCCCAGCGAAGATATATGTAATCAAAACACTGAATCAGATGAGAAGGGAACGTTTCCCCTAGCTGGTTCTGTCAGTAGTACTAGCACTAGAAATGCCAGGCCAGTGAAAAGACAACAAGGAAAAGGTAAAGCTCCCATTAAGAAAAGATTAAGAGAAGATAGGCCTACATCTAGATCACCCCATAGAGAAGCAGAACCCACAAGTACTGATGGTAATACAAGTACAATGAATGAGGAAATTAGGTGGAATGAAGTTGATGCTGGCTCAACACAAAATGCTTTCCACTTTGTACTGCCTCATGCTAGGATTACAGGTGTGAATCCAAATATTACACCTGATGATTCTTCTGCATTTTATTGTCTCAAAGCTCTTTTAACTAATGAGCTTACTGTTTCTATCAATGAATATGCTGAGTTACTCTGTCAGTCAAAATCAGAAACGGCAACAAAAAGATCTGTCTATCAAAACTGGTATCCAGTTAGATCTCCAGAACTGTGCAAGTTTTTTGCTGTGATAATGGCAATGGGGATTGTAAACAAACCAGCCATTAGTGATGATTGGTCTAATGAAGGCTTTATGCAAACTCCATGGTACAGACAGAAGTTTACACAGGATAGGTTTTAGATGTTTTATCACACGATGTTTCATGTGAGTGATGTAGACGCACAAGGTAAAGCAAAGATTGAACCATTTCTACATACAATGTTATCTAGATTCCAGGAAGCATTTTACCCTTACAAAGAGCTGTCTTTGGATGAAATGGTAATTGGGTGGAAAGGCAGATGGGCTCACAAAATGTTCAATGCCTTTAAACCCAAAAAATATCATGTGAAGACATTCGGTCTTTGTGACAGTAGCACTGGGTATGTAGTAAATTTGTGGATATACTTTGGGGCCAATACTTCTTACAGTGCAGATATTGATGTAAATAGCCAGCAAGCCATCAAAGTTTTTGACACTTTGCTACAACCATGTCATCACATCTATGCTGATCGATATTACACAAGTGTGCCGTTACTTTAATATCTGAATAACAGGAGTCATTATTTCACTGGGACTGTCAACATTAATCGAAAGAACTTTCCACAAGAGCTGAAAATTACACAGCTAATGCATATGGAAATTAAATGGTATATGAAGCAAGAATAACGTTTTTGTGTGTAATGTTTAGGGACAAAAAAGCAAAAAAAAAACATGCCTTCTTGTTTAAAGCTGCGCAACAGTAGAAAGCAAGGACATCACCAATCGCTTTGGTGAAACAAAATATAAACCACTGATGATTGATGATTACAATCAACGCATGAATGGATGTGACAGAGTGGACCAAAGCATTGTAACATATGGCACATTTAGCAAAAGAACAAAAAGTGGTGGAAACAATTTTTTCATAATTTTTCAATAATGTCCTGAACATTTCAAAAGGGGATGATGATGGCACACAGAATGACAGATCAAAAAATAAAGTGATGATGATGATGGCACACAGAATGACAGATAAAAAAAAGTGGCGATGATGGCACACATAATGACAGATCAAAAAATAAAGTGATGATGGCGAGGGCACACAGAATGACAGATCAATACACAAAGTGACAATGATGGCCCACAGAATGACAGATCAAAAGATTAAGTGGCGATGATGGCATGCAGAATGACAGATCAAAAAATAAAGTGATGATGATGGCACACAATAACAGATCAAAAAATAAAGTGGCAATGATGGCGCACATATAGACAGATCAAAACACAAGGTGGCAATGATGGCACACATAATGACAGATCAAAAAATAAAGTGATGATGATGATGGTGGCACACAGAATGACAGATCGAAAAATAAAGTGATGATGATGATGGCACACAGAATGACAGATCAAAATATAAAGTGATGATGATGATGGCTAACAGAATGAAAGGATGGGTTTGAAAAAATATCGAAAAAAGGTGATTCGTCTTACGAGGACAAAAGACAAAGAAAACAGAATGACAGATCAAAAAAAAAAGTGATGATGATGATGGTGGCACACAGAATGACAGATCAAAAACTAAAGTGATGATGATGGTGGCACACAAAATGACAGATCAAACAATAAAGTGATGATGATGATGGCATACAGAATGACAGATCAAACAATAAAGTGATGATGATGGTGGCACACAAAATGACAGATCAAACAATAAAGTGATGATGATGATGGCATACAGAATGACAGATCAAACAATAAAGTGAAACAGCTAGAAGAACAATCAAGTGAAACAGCTAGAAGAACAATCAAGTGAAACAGCTAGAAGAACAATCAAGTGAAACCGCTAGAAGAACAATCAAGATAAGCAGTTATAATACATCTCTTACCTTGGTCGCGGAGCGATGAATGGAGCATAAACGTCTTCAAAAGTTACGTTTTTTTTTTAACCGCGGCCCCACCACTAGCTTTTCACGTATTTATCACATCTCCGAAGAAATAATCTTTTCCAATCCGTATTTTAAAAATATATTTCTGTTTAAATGTCAACCCGAATTTATATTAGACACGGTGTAACGGACAGTGGAATGAATCTAATCGGCTGCCGTCTTACCAACGTGTGATAAAACTAACAAAGTTCGGCTTTATGAAAGTGGATGTCGAATGAGATTGTTCCTGTTAGCACAAAGAATATAAATCTATCGTGTTCAATAGTGCAAAGCACAATTAACATCATAATATGGTGTGCAAATTTTGGGTGCCTTTATTGAATGTAAACGGGTATAGTTAATGAACTTCGAACCTGGAAAACTGCAAACATGCACAAGAAATTATGGTTTCCGTATACACGAATTCTTCGTCATCAAGTACCATGCCAGATGGTGTATGTCAGTGCTGGATTACCCATTAAGCAAAATAAACACGTGCTTAGGGCACCAAGGGAAGGGGGCACCACTTTTTCCACCTATCTAGCATGCCCTTACCTCTCAATTCTTTCACTGCCACACTCGACTTTAATATGAATTGTTAACAAAAATAGTTTGGTTTGGTTTTACATGTCACATTAATTTGGTTTTTAAGGACTATCTTCACTGCACAGTAGGCAACTCCATCAGTGCTTCGATCTCCTCCCTTAGATCACACAAAGGAGGATCTCAGCACAGTGCATGAACTTTGTGGCACAGGCGAGAATCCCAGTGTGTGTATATAGGAATCACACATTCTATAAATAGTTTTGTGGGAGGTAAGTTTCAAATTTGTTACAATTTGTCCAGGGCAGCGACCTTAAGGCTTATTCTTTACAATTTCCAACTGTCGTGGAGATTTCCAATCAGGAGGGAGTATGACATCATTAGGACCACTTGTTCCATGGATTATATTCCCGCTACTGGGACTTGAACCTGGTACCTTTAGAATTGGATGAGGATGCTATAACTCTTATTCACTCCGACCACATGTCTTTGTTATGGTGAATGACTCAAGTTTAAAGGTGTCAGACAAAGACCTAGAGTTGTGTATGTTTGACTGACTTACAAACGTTTTTCTGCATGAATTTCATGGGGTCTAGGGCATCAGTTGGCCTTAATCCCTGGAATGTCTCTCAAAACTTACTGCCCCTGAGTTTTCGGTATCTGTTATTTCATTCCTGCCCCCCTAGCACAGTTTATCTTCAACACTGTATGTAAGTCTTAAACTTCTTGCCCCTCAGTTTAAGCTTAATCCGGTAACTGGGATCATGAACAAATTCCTGCCCCTAGCACAGTTTATCAGTTGGCCTTAATCCAGCACTGTACTGTATGTGATCATGTCTCTCAACAACTTACTGCCCCTAGCACAGTTTATCAGTTGGCCTTAATCCGGTACTGTACTGTATGTGATCATGTCTCTCAACAAATTCCTGCCCCTAGCACAGTTTATCAGTTGACCTTAATCCAGCACTGTACTGTATGTGATCATGTCTCTCAACAAATTCCTGCCCCTAGCACAGTTTATCAGTTGGCCTTAATCCGGTACTGTACTGTATGTGATCATGTCTCTCAACAACTTCCTGCCCCTAGCACAGTTTATCAGTTGGCCTTAATCCGGTACTGTACTGTATGTGATCATGTCTCTCAACAAATTCCTGCCCCTAGCACAGTTTATCAGTTGGCCTTAATCCGGTACTGTACTGTATGTGATCATGTCTCTCAACAAATTCCTGCCCCTAGCACAGTTTATCAGTTGGCCTTAATCCGGTACTGTACTGTATGTGATCATGTCTCTCAACAAATTCCTGCCCCTAGCACAGTTTATCAGTTGGCCTTAATCCAGCACTGTACTGTATGTGATCATGTCTCTCAACAACTTCCTGCCCCTAGCACAGTTTATCAGTTGGCCTTAATCCGGTACTGTACTGTATGTGATCATGTCTCTCAACAACTTCCTGCCCCTAGCACAGTTTATCAGTTGGCCTTAATCCGGTACTGTACTGTATGTGATCATGTCTCTCAACAAATTCCTGCCCCTAGCACAGTTTATCAGTTGGCCTTAATCCGGTACTGTACTGTATGTGATCATGTCTCTCACCACCTTCCTGCCCCTAGCACAGTTTATCAGTTGGCCTTAATCCGGTACTGTACTGTATGTGATCATGTCTCTCAACAACTTCCTGCCCCTAGCACAGTTTATCAGTTGGCCTTAATCCGGTACTGTACTGTATGTGATCATGTCTCTCAACAACTTCCTGCCCCTAGCACAGTTTATCAGTTGGCCTTAATCCGGTACTGTACTGTATGTGATCATGTCTCTCAACAAATTCCTGCCCCTAGCACAGTTTATCAGTTGGCCTTAATCCGGTACTGTACTGTATGTGATCATGTCTCTCAACAACTTCCTGCCCCTAGCACAGTTTATCAGTTGGCCTTAATCCGGTACTGTACTGTATGTGATCATGTCTCTCAACAACTTCCTGCCCCTAGCACAGTTTATCAGTTGGCCTTAATCCGGTACTGTACTGTATGTGATCATGTCTCTCAACAACTTCCTGCCCCTAGCACAGTTTATCAGTTGGCCTTAATCCGGTACTGTACTGTATGTGATCATGTCTCTCAACAAATTCCTGCCCCTAGCACAGTTTTTCAGTTGGCCTTAATCCGGTACTGTACTGTATGTGATCATGTCTCTCAACAACTTCCTGCCCCTAGCACAGTTTATCATTTGGCCTTAATCCGGTACTGTACTGTATGTGATCATGTCTCTCAACAAATTCCTGCCCCTAGCACAGTTTATCAGTTGGCCTTAATCCGGTACTGTACTGTATGTGATCATGTCTCTCAACAACTTCCTGCCCCTAGCACAGTTTATCAGTTGGCCTTAATCCGGTACTGTACTGTATGTGATCATGTATCTCAACAACTTCCTGCCCCTAGCACAGTTTATCAGTTGGCCTTAATCCGGTACTGTACTGTATGTGATCATGTCTCTCAACAAATTCCTGCCCCTAGCACAGTTTATCAGTTGGCCTTAATCCGGTACTGTACTGTATGTGATCATGTCTCTCAACAAATTCCTGCCCCTAGCACAGTTTATCAGTTGGTCTTAATCCGGCACTGTACTGTATGTGATCATGTCTCTCAACAACTTCCTGCCCCTAGCACAGTTTATCAGTTGGCCTTAATACGGTACTGTACTTTATGTGATCATGTCTCTCAACAACTTCCTGCCCCTAGCACAGTTTATCAGTTGGCCTTAATCCGGTACTGTACTGTATGTGATCATGTCTCTCAACAACTTCCTGCCCCTAGCACAGTTTATCAGTTGGCCTTAATCCGGTACTGTACAGTTGTGGCAGTGTTCAACCCAGGTTCTGTGCGATTAATCGTGAGAGCGAATACTGGGTGGAGCAACGACTTATGATCATGTGTCAAAGATGTTATGAAGATGGATGGGCGGCAGCAAACTGATGGTTGATGTATTCTATCTCTATTGTGAATGATGACAAACAAACTTCTACTGTAGCAAAGACTGGCTGACACACTGTTGACGATTAATGTCTTTATTAATGTCAAAAGAACGTATCTACAATTAGGCGAAAGCTGTGCCTCAACATAAAGTAGATTGGACTTCAAAATACAGTCTTAACGTTGACGTTCTAACTGGTCAGGAAGTTGTTCTTTCATACATCTGCCTACTGTTATGTTTTCTAAGTCTGGCCGTTGTCAAAATTGCTGAATTCAAGTTCTACATAGTTCTCGAACTATCTGCAGGATTACAATCTAGTAATGATCTACATACCATTTTCTTGACGAGATGCTCGAACCAAAATAACTTGACCATAACTCAATAACAACATACCGTTGCTGGAAGAATCTTGATCTGTCTTCCCTGCAAAACTGCAATCAGTACTGCACTTGATGATAGTACCCGAGCTAGTTTCTTCCTTCTGCCTTCTACATCGTACAGATGTCTACCCTTGTTAGCCTATGTTAACTTTCACATAGCTGGCTTATAGCAAGGAGTAAAGTAAAGGGTAATAAGAACTGTCTTTTTTTTTTTTTAATTAATGTGTTTGCTACTTCATTTTGTAGCACGCCCCTTTCAACCATCTACCATGTACATGGATTTGTTGGTTATATCAGGACGTGTTTCTTTTATTGTAATATGTTTTTGTTTGTATTTGTTTTATATTATATTATCTCTAGTCGGTATTTTTCCTTTTGTAGTTATAGTTCAACATGGTTTTTTAAAAAAAATTCCAATATATGCTATTTCTAAGTTAGTATGTTTTTGATTTTTACTGGATGGTTTATTTGGTTAATCTGTATGTTTCTGGGGCGAGTCTTTCACCAGTTTGGACTACTGGTTCAATTCCTTATTTGATTTTTATATGTTAGCTTTAGTTTTTGTAATATAGTGTTTTATTAACTTTTGCATTTCTGAAGGGCTCTTTGTGCCTATGAGATTTTCTACACTCATTTCTACCTTGTGGTTACTACAGTATGTCTTAATGTTTTGCCTCTGTTGGTCATATTTTTTGCAGTCCACTAGAAAGTGCCTAATTGTGTTTGGTTCTTGACACTCTTCACATGTGGGTTCCTCTATCATGAAATATCCAGTTCCCAGCTTGAGTCTCAGCAATTTTTTATTAATTGGTATTTTTAGTTCATCTTTTATTTGACATTTTTTGCTTGGTTTTTTAAGGATTTTATATGAGTGTCTTGCTTTTTTACTTAGGTCCCATGCTGTTATCCATTCTTTAGTTATTTTTTGAGCAATTAAGCTCTTAATTTCAAACTTCCCTAAGCCTACTTCAATTTGGTTATGGCTAGTTCTCCCCCCTTTGGCTTCTTTGTCTGCTAGCTCATTTCCTGCTATCCCCACATGTGATGGTATCCATGTTAGTGTTGCACTGCATCCTATATTTTATTTTGTAGATTGCAATATAATACATTTATATTCTTATTATGTTCGCAAATATTTTGTAAGCAAAGTATTTCCTTTTTAAGTGCTTAAGGAGAAGTCATTTTTGGGTTGCTTCCCTTGAAAATAGTTCTGTCATCTTCGATCGGACTCCGCAGACGACTCTAGGCCTACTGCGATTTATTCTGTGGCTGGGTAGGAATAGATTGTTCTTGCTTCAGTATATCTATGGCCTGAATTTATACGTAGTGTTTGTATGAGTAGGACGAGTCTGTCTTATATATGGATATCTTTGCATTTCTAAGTCGAACTAATTTGGTTGTCGCTAGAAAAGGTCAAAGGCTATGCAGCGGAAGTATCGCTAGCAAAGGGTGTGATCCATGGCTGTCATCCTGTGAGGATGCCGAGTTTTGTTGTAGCAGGCTTTTTGCCGAAATAGTGATCTATATATGGATGGGGAAAAGTGATAATCATTTAGACATGTTGTATGTACTTTACCCCAGTGTTTTTTCTCTTTTGCCAAGGAATGGCAAAGTTATATTTCGCATAAAAAGGTAAAACCACAATTTATTATGAACTTGGGCTTCGCCATCGTTGTTGATAAGCAGATGCACAGTGGTACTTTTAAAAAGAATATCCATTCAAAGGAAGAAGACATTCCTATGTATCAGCACTGGATTGTATGATATTATTCAATTACCTCTATGAGAGAACCTATGAAGAAATGAGGACATTTAATGAATGACTAATTTTGGTCTATATTCTATAGTGAGTGAAGCTCACGAGAGAGAGAACAGCCATGTTGAAATTCATATACTTTGTATTTATCGAGTGAGAAAAAGGGATGCCTGTACTATCGCTCGATGAACCAAGAGATCACTGCTACATGTGAGAACCCATGTCTGGGATTCCTATATTATGAAATATATATATATTGAACTTTACGTGAAGGAATATTCGCTAGACGAGGTTAGGTCTAGGAGCCTTCCTATGTATTGGTTATGGTCTGACGTGCCCAGTCAGTAAAGCCAGATGATTTACATGATGGAACGCTGAATGCTTATTTACGAATGCTCCATTATGATATTTGCCAAGCATGAATGCTAACTTAAGATGATATTCCTGTGATCAACATTATGCTGTCTATGTCGACATTTGTTCCTGTAACCATACACGTACTGTCCAAGTGTGCGTCCCATTAAATGTTATAAAAAGACCACCGTAGTTCCAGTACTTCTTGAATTCGAACAGTGTGAGTATGAGTGATGTACTACCAACCTGTCAACTCTATCGAATCATTCTACCATTCGCGTACTGACATTCAGATACACACTCATTGTTTACACTCACATTCTTGTCGGAGCCTCATCACGTTCCAGGACAAGATGACCTGTATGACCAAAACTGTGCTGGGTTTGATGAGTTGACAATCGTTACACTTTACTACACCAGTCCCAACATCTACATTTATCCACTGGTGGACATTCACATCATTTAGCAAATATAGCATGATTCAACAACTAGTAGCCAGTATGAGTTAACAACTACACAAAGAAAGAGTTTAACAACTGGTGTGCCAGCTTCCTGGGTCAACCTGCACAGTGACCATATTGAGAAGTAAACTACTGAGACCAGACGTTCCTTGGGGTCTGTTACGACACACAAATACATCAGCAGTACAACTCTACAGTGATGTCAGCGTGACCTGTCCTGTCGAGAGTATGCAGTAACTAGGTCAGGGTTTGTTGACATTTGGTTCATTGGACATTTGCCATACAACTGACAGTGTTACACAGCGAGCTTGGTTGAAACATAGAACATTACACATCAGGACTGGAGAATATTTGACAGTGTTTGCGAAAGAAAATGTTATTGAACTGAGAAGTCCTACATTGATTGTTATCATTCAAATCAACGATGGAGCTTCTATTTCTGTGTTGAATTTAAAATAATTAGACCAGAAGTATTTGTTTAATAAAGTACCACAGTACTGTACTATTAGGCAGTGTAACTGAGCCTTCATTCCAACACATTCTTTCTGCAACACTCTATTTACATCATATTGCCATACTATTTATGCATTTATGTATTTATGTTTAACTATTTATATGTGATATTTGTTTGTATCCAGCGGGTTGTTGTTTCGGTTGGGCGGTGTCACACAGCAGAGTATCCCACGTAATAGAGGGTCTGATGTGTGCGTTTCTATAGGTGCAATTTTCTTCATTGAAAATTTGCTGCGACAGCTGTTGCTATTAGTGTTAGCTGTGAAGTCTGTACTCATTGTTGTTTTTGTAATATTCCTCTGTTCTTTAGTTTGTTTTGATTTGTTTGTAATTTGTTGGTCTACCCTATTCTATCTTTCAGTTCTATTCTCAATTTATATTTATATACTGTGGCGTTATTTGTATTTGTTATCCTCTTGCGGTTTATCTTTTATTGTTTTTCCCATTTGATTTATTTCATTTCCGCAAATGTTTTCATGTTTTTCTGTATAACTGTTTTGTTTTGTGCCTGATCGACATACACTATTTAAAATATAGTTGATCATATAAATTGATGTACAAGAATCAACTGATAGTTAATTGCTATTACTAAAGGTACACAGTTGATGATATAAAACACTATTTCTGGTGCACTGCACTTATATTATAGAGTGAACCAGCAACTTATAGCTGTTATTATATAAGGATTTATACAAGACCTTTGTAAGGCTTGTTTCCCACAGTGATTGGGATAGTTAAGTACTATTTTTCACAGGTTACAAAGTTATCATACAAAGTCTTTGATTAAGACTAAGAAAGTAAATTTATTTACTTTTGCAAATTACTGATCTTATTAGACAAGATGTCTACCTTGGATTATTTTATCACACAAGGCAGGGCTCTTGATAAGACTGGTCAGCAGTTAGAAGAATGGGCAGTTGCTCAATATGACAAAGCATTGGCTGCTGAAGAAAGAAAAGCATTGATTGAAGAAAAGAAATTAGAAGCTGAGGAAAGAAAAATTACAAAGAGAGGATGAACAAAAGAAATTGCAGATACAGACTGATGAAAAAAGATTCCAGATGGAAATGGAAAAAGAGAAAAGAAAAGATGAAGCTGCTGCTGAAGAGAAAAAATTACAGGCTGCTGCAGAAGAGAGAAAATTACAAGCTGAAGCTCAAGAAAAAAAAGCAATAAGAGAACATGAACACCAAAAAGAACTTTTAGCATTTGAGTTAGAAAAGTTAAAGTTAACAAACATAAGTAATGTTAATCAAGCATCTAGTGGTAATGGTAAACCCTTTACTTACAAGGTCAAGGTACCAGCGTTCAACCCTTCCAGTGATGACATAACATTCTGGCTAAACAGATTTGAACGCTCGTGTCGAGCACATAATGTGGACAAATCACAATATGCTAACCAGTTATCAGAAAATCTGAAAGGTGATTCTCTGACTAGTTTAAGTTTGGTTGAAGAGGCTGACAAAGATAACTATGATGTTATTAGGGCAGCCTTATTAAAGAAGTATCAGTTGTCTGAAGAGGGTTATCGGAAGTTGTTTAAGACAATGGTGCCTGAGGCAGGTGTAGAATTCTCAGAATTCATTGCAAGGACACGTCTTACATTTGATCGTTGGATTGAGCTATCCAAAACAGAAAAGACTTATGAAGCCCTTATGGACTTGATACTCAGAGACAAGATTATGTCAAGTATAAATAAACCTTTCCTCGAATTCTTACATGAGCGTAAACCTAAGTCTCTAAAAGAAATGGAACAGTATTGTACCCAATACGTCACTGCACATCCGGACGTAGCCATTAGCAACAGTAAGGTTAAAGAAGGTATGCCAGTTGCTTCTGCAACACCATACAACCCTAATCACTCTCACAAATTCCAAGGACCTCAAAATAGGTTTAATAAAAAAGGTAACTATTACAGTTATCAGAACCAAGGTAACCAATCATTTCAGGGTTCTTCTTCGAATACCTGGAGAAGAGCTGACAGCCCTCGATTCAGGGGTGGTCATAATTACAGGAACTTTCGCAAAGGAAGTCATTCTAGAAACTATCCAAGTTTTCCTTCATGGAGACAACAGGATCATAATTACCGAGATACTCATTATAATGAATATGATGATAGTAACCAAAGGAGCTATGATTCAAACCCGAGTAGAGGTTATAATAGTTGAAACAATGATAAGTACAGAGGCAATAATAACAGAGGTAGAGCACAATTCAAAAAACATAAAGCTCATTACCAGGCGAACTCTGCACAGCAAGAGTCCCACGAAGCCTATAAACAAAATAAAGATAATGATGACTCTAATAATATGGCATGTGCCGCTTTTGATTTTGGGAGAGCATCTCAGTGCCCCCAATGCAAAACATTATTTGAGCCAACCACAGTGTCTACTTTAAGCTGTGGCCATCCTCTTCCCGCTCTTCCTGCGTCAATCGCGCATGATGGGAGAGGTTCTCTTGTCTTACACAAAGGTTTAGTAAATGACAATCCAGTCTCAGTACTTTTTGATTCTGGATGCACAACTATTGGGGTTAGGCAGTCACTCATAGATCCTTCTCATTCTACAGGCAAAGTAGTCAAATGCGTAACATTTGGCGGCACCATAGAGAAATACTCTACCGCTATCATTAGGATTGCTACTCCTTTCTTCACAGGAGATGTACACGCATGTCTTTTGCCGGATCCGATCGCTGATCTTATCATCGGTCGCATTCACGGAGTCAAAGAATGCACTCCGGAGCAAATTTCCGTTTGGGAAAATCAAAATATGCAATCTGCTAATGCAGTAGTCACTAGAGCTCAAGCTCTCAATATGCCTGAAACTTCATCTGTTGAAGATAATGAAGTGCATAACCAAGATGATCCCTTGGTAATTTCTCGTGACTCGTTTATAAAACAACAAGAAGAAGATCCGACTCTTAAGAAATTCTTCACTCTTGTAACAAAAGGTGATCCGAATAAAGATTCAAATTGTAAATCTTGGATTACAATGAAGAATGGCGTACTTGTACGTATGGTGCAAGACTCCACTAAGTCAAGTCATTCTCAGATTCTTGTACCCAAGAATTTGAGAGTTAAGATCTTACAACATGCACACGACTCTCAGTGTGCTGGTCACATGGGTTTTTCCCGTACAAAGTCAAGAGTTCTTGCGGCTTTCTTTTGGCCTTTTGTGAACAAGGACATACGGATCTATTGTCGATCCTGTAAAGTATGTCAAGAAGTCAAATCCAAAGGTCCTCGTCATGCTGCGCCTATTCAGGCTGCAGATATTCCTATTCGTCCATTCCAGAAAATGGCGATAGACATCATTGGTCCATTCAAGATCAAATCTGCTAGAGGACATCAGTTTATCTTAACGTGTGTAGACATGTGCACACGTTGGCCAGAGGCTATCCCTCTAAAGAGCATTACTACCGCTGACATTGCAGATGCTCTTTGGCTTATATTTTCTCGGCTGGGATTCCCCGGAGAAATATTATCAGATCATGGCACCCAACTGATATCGGATACCATGTCTCAAGTAATGTCTACTCTACAGATAGAGAGATCTTTGAGTAGCATCTATCATCCTATGTCCAATGGGATGGTCGAGCGACTAAATAGAACACTTAAGAACTTATTAGGGAAGATAACTGAGGATCATCCTCAGGATTGGGATAGGGTTTTACCCGCGGCCCTCTTCGCGTACAGAGAGGTCCCCAATGAACATACAGGGTTTTCGCCCTTTGAACTTGTCTTTGGCGCGCGACCGCGCGGCCCAATGTCTTTGCTGCATGATCTTATAACAGCTGACAATATTGACGATGACACAAAATCTTCTTACGAGTATGTCATCGCGCTGAGACAAAAGATTATCGAAGCATGCAAATTGGCAACGTCCTCTTCTGAGTTTGCTAAGCAGAAGGCAAGACAATTTGCTAATAAGAAGAGAACTTTACGACAACTTTGTCCTGGTGACAAAGCATTTGTTTTGCTACCTTGTCGTGAAAATAGACTCCTTATTAGTT
Organism: Oreohelix idahoensis; assembly: GCA_024509875.1. Taxonomy (NCBI): domain Eukaryota; kingdom Metazoa; phylum Mollusca; class Gastropoda; order Stylommatophora; family Oreohelicidae; genus Oreohelix; species Oreohelix idahoensis. The sequence goes on from JAMPIV010020356.1 coordinate 88,168, forward strand.
GGAAAGGTCCGTACGATATAATATCGAAAATTTCAGATGTTGACTACATCGTCGATATTAACGGGAAGCATAAAACCTTCCACATCAATATGCTTACGGAGTTCCATGAACGTCCTGACTATCTACAGCCTATTTTCCAGGCAACGGACGATTCTCATGTCAAACATGGTCATTACTCATCACTGTCTGTAATACAGGATGAGGAAACAAGTTTTTCGGATGTTAATCTCCCGCTTCCAATGATCCCACTTCATTCTAGTGAATCATGGAAAGACGTTACTGTTTCTCCTGATTTGTCTCTAGGAGAACGGCGACAAGTTTCGTCTATGTTACAAACATTTCAGGATGTCCTCACTGACATCCCTGGACAAACTCATGTCATTGAGCATGACATTGTTCTAACTGAACATACTCCAATTAGGGTTAGGCCTTATCCTATCCCTATACATTTCCAAACACAGGTTGAAAAGGAGTTGGATGAAATGATAGATTTACAAATAATCGAACCATCCACTTCTGCATATTCTTCGCCGATGGTTATTGTTCGAAAAAAAGACAATAACATACGTCTTTGCGTTGACTATCGCAAATTGAATCAAGTTACGAAGTTCGATGCTGAACCTATGCCTTTACTAGAAGAGTTACTTACTCGTCTTTCTAAATCGCATTTTTTCACTAAACTTGATTTGTCTAAAGGATATTGGCAAGTTCCATTATCCGAACGCGCCAAACCTCTTACCGCTTTCTCTACTCCCAGAGGCCTTTTCCAATGGAATTTTATGCCTTTCGGCCTTATGAACGCACCAGCTACATTTGTACGCATGATGCGTCGAATCCTATCGTATCGGTCAGATGTCATTGCTTATCTAGACGACATCTGTCTTTTCAGCGATACTTGGGAAGATCACTATTCAGGATTAGTTGAATTATTATCAACTCTGCGTGAGTATAACCTGACAGCAAAACCATCTAAAGCTTGTATTGGCTTTAGCGAAATTGCTTTCTTAGGCCATCGAGTAGGTCACGGTTTCTTGAAGACAGAAGACCATAATATCACTAAGATACTTAACATCTCTATCCCTAGGACTAAAAAGCAAGTGCGAAGTCTTTTAGGTCTCATACAATTTTATGGACGTTTCATTCCGAATCTGTCCTCTATCATGGCACCTCTCTCTACACTATTAAAGAAAGGGTCGCCTAACATGGTTCACTGGTCTCATGAATGCCAATCTTCACTAGAGAAGATCAAAACTATGTTTTCATCACCACCTATTTTAGTGTTACCTACAACAGATAAGACATTTGTTCTTCGTAGTGACGCTTCATCCACTGGGATTGGAGCGGCACTAATGCAAGAGTACTCTGGAACTCTGCATCCTGTAATGTACATATCCAGAAAACTTAATGCTGCAGAAAGGAATTACTCGGTTTTAGACCGTGAATTATTGGCAATGGTTTGGTCAATTCTCAAACTCCAAAGATTCCTTCTGGGCGCGCATTTCGTAGTGGAAACTGACCAAAAAGCTCTTACGGCTATCCAAAGTAAAAACTTGAAGAGCTCGAGATCAACTCGATACGCAATCGCTCTTCAACCTTTTCATTTTTCGGTACGAGCTATCCGTGGTTCAGAAAATGTGATGGCGGACATTCTGTCCAGATGCCCACATGATGCCACTTAACTGTTAAATATTGGATCTTTTTAATATGTATAACTTTACAACAGTTATTTTTTGTTTCTTTACTAAGATACACATTTGTAATTTAATAATAGAATGATGGTATCGCTACTTAGCGGTTTATTGATGTTAATTCACCGCTGTTCTTTGATGATTGTTTCTTCATAAATCATAAATTTAAGATTGTAGTGTGAATTTTTGGTATGCATTGTATAATTACCAGAATTGTATTATACGTACATCACACCTTCCTGGAAACATTTATTCGTAGGGAAACAATTTCTCTCAGATTTTGAGATATATATTCTCACCAGTCATATTAGGAATTATAGTTATTCCTGATATTTTCATCTGCGCAGTATTCTTGCGTTGTGAGCCTATTCTACGGTGCTCCTAGATGTATTTAAAAAAAAAAAAAAAATTTTTTTTTTTTTTTCCCGGGAGGTGTGGTAAGACTGTAAAGGGCAATTTTTACTATCTTGCAATATAATACATTTATATTCTTATTATGTTCGCAAATATTTTGTAAGCAAAGTATTTCCTTTTTAAGTGCTTAAGGAGAAGTCATTTTTGGGTTGCTTCCCTTGAAAATAGTTCTGTCATCTTCGATCGGACTCCGCAGACGACTCTAGGCCTACTGCGATTTATTCTGTGGCTGGGTAGGAATAGATTGTTCTTGCTTCAGTATATCTATGGCCTGAATTTATACGTAGTGTTTGTATGAGTAGGACGAGTCTGTCTTATATATGGATATCTTTGCATTTCTAAGTCGAACTAATTTGGTTGTCGCTAGAAAAGGTCAAAGGCTATGCAGCGGAAGTATCGCTAGCAAAGGGTGTGATCCATGGCTGTCATCCTGTGAGGATGCCGAGTTTTGTTGTAGCAGGCTTTTTGCCGAAATAGTGATCTATATATGGATGGGGAAAAGTGATAATCATTTAGACATGTTGTATGTACTTTACCCCAGTGTTTATTCTCTTTTGCCAAGGAATGGCAAAGTTATATTTCGCATAAAAAGGTAAAACCACAATTTATTATGAACTTGGGCTTCGCCATCGTTGTTGATAAGCAGATGCACAGTGGTACTTTTAAAAAGAATATCCATTCAAAGGAAGAAGACATTCCTATGTATCAGCACTGGATTGTATGATATTATTCAATTACCTCTATGAGAGAACCTATGAAGAAATGAGGACATTTAATGAATGACTAATTTTGGTCTATATTCTATAGTGAGTGAAGCTCACGAGAGAGAGAACAGCCATGTTGAAATTCATATACTTTGTATTTATCGAGTGAGAAAAAGGGATGCCTGTACTATCGCTCGATGAACCAAGAGATCACTGCTACATGTGAGAACCCATGTCTGGGATTCCTATATTATGAAATATATATATATTGAACTTTACGTGAAGGAATATTCGCTAGACGAGGTTAGGTCTAGGAGCCTTCCTATGTATTGGTTATGGTCTGACGTGCCCAGTCAGTAAAGCCAGATGATTTACATGATGGAACGCTGAATGCTTATTTACGAATGCTCCATTATGATATTTGCCAAGCATGAATGCTAACTTAAGATGATATTCCTGTGATCAACATTATGCTGTCTATGTCGACATTTGTTCCTGTAACCATACACGTACTGTCCAAGTGTGCGTCCCATTAAATGTTATAAAAAGACCACCGTAGTTCCAGTACTTCTTGAATTCGAACAGTGTGAGTATGAGTGATGTACTACCAACCTGTCAACTCTATCGAATCATTCTACCATTCGCGTACTGACATTCAGATACACACTCATTGTTTACACTCACATTCTTGTCGGAGCCTCATCACGTTCCAGGACAAGATGACCTGTATGACCAAAACTGTGCTGGGTTTGATGAGTTGACAATCGTTACACTTTACTACACCAGTCCCAACATCTACATTTATCCACTGGTGGACATTCACATCATTTAGCAAATAAAGCATGATTCAACAACTAGTAGCCAGTATGAGTTAACAACTATACAAAGAAAGAGTTTAACAGTATTGCTATTCCTGCTCCTAATTGTCCTTCTTCATCTTTGGACCCATCTGTATATATAGTTAGGCTATTATTTGTATACCGTTCTATGTACTCTAGTGTTTTACTTTTTGCTGAGATTATGTCGTTAGATTTATTTATGATCTTTGATAAGTGGGAGTCAGTTTCTGGCACTTTTAATTCCCATGGTGGGATCTTTGCTTTATACAGAGCACTACTGTTTATCGCATTAAACAGGTCTGGGTATTGATCCACTTCATCCATTGTTTTCCACCCTGACGGGTATCTATTATGGTTTAATGGAATGTGGCCTATGTACTGGTTACCCCTATCAAAGGTTTTATGTGCCGGGTGAGTTGGATCTTTTGCCACTCTTGCCCAGTAGCTGAATCTCAGTTCTTTTCTCCTTAGCTCCAGGGGTACAGTGCTTCTGCTGATGTTCCCTTTGAGGCACCTGCTATTATTGACAGTGCCTGGTTTTGGACTGTGTCTAGTTTCTTCTTATTGCTTGGGGCGGCTGATGCATAGACAACACTGGCATAGTCAAGTTTGCCTCTAATAAATGATTTATAGAATGTTAACATTGTCTTATTGCAGGCGCCCCAACCACTTCCTTTCATATATCTTAGCATATTAATAAGTCCTCTACTGCTTTGCACTAAAAGGTCTATGTGTTTTTTGTTCCAGTTTAGTTGCTGGTCTAGTACCATGCCAAGAAATCTAGTTGATTTTGCTGTGCATACTTTTTGCTTATTAATGCTTATGTCAATTATATTGTTTTTAATTACACGCCCTCTACTGAAAATCATTCCTATGGTTTTTTTAACGTTTAGATTAAATCCCCACTTGTTCATCCAGTCAGATACTTTATCTATTTGTTTTTGTACTGTTTTATAGAGGAATGGGAGATTTCTTCCCGTTCTCCATATCGCAGCATCATCTGCAAACTGAGATAGGTTGTTTTTTAAGTCCTTAAACTCGTCGCCTAGGTCGTTGACCATAATCGTAAAAATTGATGGTGATATTACTGATCCCTGGGGAATTCCATTCTGTTGCTCATATACCTCAGATCTATCATTGTTTATTTGTACCATGAAGTATCTATCCTGCAGGAAGTTTTCTAGGTAATTGTAGGTTCTGCCTACTATACCTAGTTTCCTGATTTTATGTAGTGCACCCTCCCTCCAACACTCATCATATGCTCTTGCTACATCAAGGAATATAGCTACTGTCTTTTCATTCCTTTTGAAGCCTGTTTTAACATCATGTTCCAGCCTCAGCAGTTGCTCTATTGTACTATGTTGGCTTCTAAAGCCTGCCTGGGTTGGACTGTACAAATTATGCTTTTCGAGATGAAATTTTAGTCTGCTGTTGACTATTGTTTCTAGAATTTTTCCTAGATGTGATGTTAACGATATTGGCCTGTATGAGCTGACATCATGTGCTTCCTTATCTGGCTTTAGTATGGGGATGACTACTGCTGTCTTCCATGAACATGGTATTTTTCCCGTGTGCCAGATTTTGTTGTAGAGGGATGCAATCACTCTTAGAGTTGTATTTGGTACCTTTTTGAGGATTTCATAGCTCAGAATGTCTTCCCCAGAGGTAGTATTGGTTTTTTCTGCTAAAGCTCTTTCTATTTCATCTACTGTAATATCTGCATTTAAATACTTAGCATCCTGTGTGGTTTCCATATTTTCTTCTTTTAATTTTTCTAGCAGTGTTTTTCGTCTATTTATTTCTGCCTTATCTAGACTGTCTATTGAACTAACCTGATAAAAGTATTTAGCTAGTATGTTGGCTTTTTCTCTATCTGTTTCAGCTCTCTCTGGTATTTTAATTGTTGGGATTTTAAATTTCTTGCTGTTTCCTCCTTTAATTGCTTTTAGTTTTCTCCAAACTGTAGTTATTTGGGACCTATGGTTTAATGTTTGACAAAATTTTCTCCAACTCTTTTCTTTAGCTCTGAATATTATTTTATTTGTTTCATTTCTTATTTTTTTATAGTTTGTGTAATTCTCTTCAGTTTTGGCTTTTCTATACTTTGTAAGGGCCCTCTCCCTCAATTTCAGTTGTTCTGAACATCTGTCTGTCCACCATGGTACTGGATTTTTATCTTTGTTTCTTTTCCTATTTTTACCTTTTTGTGTTGGTTTTAAGTGCTCAGGCATATTCCTGTTTGGTATATATTTTATTGCTATTTTTAAAATCTCATTTGTTAGTTTTTCTGCAAATATATCTATACTGTTAGATTCAATTTGTTCTATGCTTAGTTTACCTAGCTCTAATTGGAAGGACTCCCAATTTGCCTTTTTTAGGTTGAATGTGGGTTTCGAGCTTTTTGGACTAGTTCTATATTTGTCGTTTAGGTTTATTTCTATGGGTAAGTGGTCTGAGCTGGATTCATTCAGTACTTCCCATTTAGTAGAGGCTAGGTTTGGTGTTATAATACTTATGTCTATTGCTGTATCTCCTCCACTGTTGCATGGGTTAACCCTTGTCACTGAGCCATCATTTAGTATGATTAGCTCAGCACTTTCAATGTAGTCCAACAGTCTTTTTCCTGCTGGATCATTACTGTTGTTACCCCATGCCTCATGGTGTGCATTAAAGTCACCTACCAATAATGTTCTTTGGTCTATTTGTGTGTTAATAGTGGCAATGTCCCTATCCTCCATGTCCTACATTGTTTCCCAGCTCAAACTTTTATGTATCTCTTATCTCAAGCTTTGTTTGTTTACCATCGTAAGTCATTCCATCATGACCTACTGAGCATCATCATACCCGTTCTCATTTTATTATTTACTTCTTCTGTAGCTAACACTTTTTCCATAATGTACTGTAACTGCCTGTTACACTTAATTTACAATACATTCAGCCGTTTGCGACCCATTTAAAACATCTTGGTGTCACTGATTCTTTATTACTGCTGTCCCCCTCGCTCAACTCTTTACTTATCTTTGGACCTAACCAAAAAATGTGTGGTCCCCTAATTCGAACTACGTGCGTTTCCGTATCAACTATCTATTATTAACATCTTTAATCTTCTATCTATTTCTCTTATTTCACGTGACTCCGTACCCATCTGTCCTGCTATAATGTTATCCATATTTTCCATTGTCCCTGTTCTGACTCTTCCTCTAATTTCTTCCTTATATGTTTCTCTTTTCTTCGCATCTTTATTTCAGTCTCTCTATTCTCTACCTTCTGTATTTGTGTATCTCAATCTCTTTCTTCCATATTCTTCTGTTCCTCATAACACCCTGCCCTTTTTGTAAAGCTTCTCTTACTATATCTGTTCACTCCAGAACTATCTTTCGCCTCTTGTCTCACTTATAATTCCTCCGTTATACGTTCGTTTCTTCTAGAACCTTTCTCGATATCTCTGCCATTTACACATAGCTTCTCCCAACATACGTATGTGTACACTCCATGTATCTCTCTGTTATTTATCTATGGTTTCTCAACTTCATTATCTCAGCCATCTCCTCCTCCCTCATCCACTGTATTCGTTCCAGCTGGAACAATCTCCCTAAATACTCTTGTTTGTCATCACCTTATGACTACTCGAATCCCCAACCTTTGCCACTTTCACCCTGTCTTCTTGATTACTCCTATTCTCTAATCTTCTCAATTCTCCTATACTCGCCATTTTCCTCATGGTTTATCCTCACCATTTTCTTCTCCTCATCTCTTCTGACATTACTCATGTCTTCTCTTCCTATATTATCTATCATTGCCAGTCTCCCATGGCCTCTATTCTGACTTCTCGACACTCGAGTCCTAATTATCTTGAATATCTCTCCATGTTTTAACTCCTCCTTCTTTGCCTCTTCTGCGACTCTTCTGTCGTTCAGAAAGAAAAAAAATGTCTGTTGATTTAATCTGCATCTCCTCACCTTCCAGTCTCCAGTTCATGTACTGTTTATCAATTGTGTATTTGGCTTATTTCCATAATCAATCTGTTCATGCACACCGTCATTTGCGCACTTTTCTATTTTCGGGAGAGTACATATAAGGGAAACCATACAATTATTGTCTAACTTTCAACCACAGTTGCACCCCCTTAGCTGTAGTTGAAAGTTATTGTGCTCTCTCGAAAATAGAAACAGTTGTGCAAATGACGGTGTGTATGATGTGGCCAACCGACGTACTTACGGCGGGAATTATGGCATTGGATGATTATCAGCGATGCGTGAACAAAACAATATATGTACTGAATGTAAAATCTTGACTTATAAATTGAGTACAAATGGATAGTAATGTATATATTTTTAAATACAAGTAGACACAATAACCTCAACAATAACACTGATCAAAGTTAAGCAGAAGAAAAAAGGTCAGTTACGCACAAACATTTCCTGAAAGAACTATAGCACTTTCAAAAATGTGTTTAACCGACACTGAGTTGGGAAAATTAGTGTTAACATTTCATTACTGACATTTAGCGTCCAGGAAATTAGCTATGTACTTTTTTTTGCCGACAATTTGCTACACTAGCAGCGAGACAAACATCTGTTGTGGTTTACACAGGAAGGCGACAATTTCTTGTTATATTCTTTCAACTTGAATGTTAACGCTTTTGTTTTTCTTTCACATTTGGTGTTGGTAATTAAAATTGAAATACAGCATTCTAGTTCGATTATTCGGCTTTTCCATGGATACCAATTAAACAATGCATTGAGATTTCTTTGTTTCACATTTGTATTTTTGTTGTAAATTATGCCTGTGCATTTTTTATTTCAGCCTGCAATCATTTTTCACAGTAACATTTCTCTTTAGTTCCTGTCCGTAAGTGTTTGAATACATTATTTACGTGCATCAACCCGAGAATACAGCTTTTACGTCCATCAACCCGAGAATACAGTTTTTACGTGCATCAAACTGACAATACAGTACGTACATACGTGCATCAACTTGAGAATACAGTATATACCTGCGTCATTTGAGAATAGAGTATATATGTGCATCAACCTTAGAGTACATTATATACGTGCATCAACCCGAGAATACAGTATATACGTGTATCAACAAGAGAATACAGTATATACGTTCATCAACCTGAGATTACAGTATATACATGCATAAACCTGAGAATATAGTATGTATGTACACAAGCATCAACATGAGAATACAGTATATACGTGCATCAACATAAGAATATACTATTTACGTGCAACAATTTAAGAATTCAGTATATACGTGCATCAACCTGAGAATACAGTATATACATGCATCACCCGGAGAATACAGTATATACGTGCATCAACCTGAGAATACAGTATGTATGTCCAACAACAAGAGAATAAAGTATATACGTGTATGAACCTGAGAATACAGTATACACGTGCATCAACCTGAGAATACAGTATATACGTTCATCAACCTGAGAGTACAGTATATACGTTCAGCAACATGAAGATATTGGTACTGACGTTGTCTCGTCGGGGACTAAGGGAAATAATCGAAATGAATGGGTTTTTTTTGGAAGTGTAAGTGGAGATCATCAAGTTAATCCCATAGTTTAAGTGGTAGATAACCGAGTTAATTTCAGAATGGAAGTGGAGATAATCAAATTAACCTGTGAGTGGAATTGGGGATTGTCGTGTTTATTTCAGAGTGGAAGTGGAGATAGTCAAGTTAATCTCAGAGTGGAAGTAGAGGTAGTTAAGTTAATTTCAGTCTAAGTAGAGATAATCAAGTTAGTCTCAGAGCAGAAGTAGAGATAATCAAGTTAGTCTCAGAGCAGAAGTAGAGATAATCAAGTTAATCTCAGAGCAGAAGTAGAGAGTGCCAAGTTAGTCATCTATGTTTGATGCGTGTCTTATCCAACAGACAACATTTAATATTCTGTAGTCACAATTCTAAAATCAAGTAAAATGTTAAAGACATTATTGACTTAGGACTATTATGATTATTCAAAAAATGAGCGGAGAAATAAAATTTGATCAGCTAATGTTCTCAATGTGTATGCTACTCAACACCAACGTCTTCTCAACACTTCTTCTTCCTTCCAGTTATATTTGTCTGGTTCATTCCATCACTTCTTCTTCCAGTTATATTTGTCTGGATCATTCCATCACCTCCACATTGGTTATCTTTTCAAACTGTACCAATCCTTCTAATCTGCGCATGCGCTTTTTTTTTTTTTTTTTTTTTTAGACTGTAACTTTGCGAATGTCTGAGTTTCAGATTGTTATTTCTGTGTTGGGTTTGATTTCTTGTTTTTTCTGTGTCCTTCCCGATATAACAATAGCTCGTTTTGTCTGTGATTTTGATATTGTTATTTGTTCCAGTCGATTTGACAACACAGTTTCAAAAATTATATAATCACGCGTAATATTTTTGTATCAAGTGAATTCACTAAGTTAATATTTTTTTGTTCAAGGGATAAAAACTCTAAATAAAAACAAAACATGAAAATTTAGTCTTTTTTAGTTACTTAAATAGTTCAAACTGAATTTTAAAATGCAAATGTAAATCTTTGTTGGATCTGAAAGCTTTGAAAGTTTTCTTATTAAGTTCGTTACTGTTTTTATTTACAAATAACACAAGTTGCAAATGCAATTTGGGTTTTAGAATATTGCTTCTCATATATGTATGACTCATTTGATAACTAGTTTTTTTTACACATAATAATAATGTGCAACCAGAAGTTTTATATTTCATCTAGGCACACCTGCCTACCATATTATACACTTGCGCGCATTAAATCTGGTGTATACACATTCATTTGTGCCTTGAATCCTACCTTCCACATCCATCATCAGCCGTACTGTTGCGTGTGAAATTCTCGCAACATCATATATATTTTGTAATGTAAGGGAAATAATCATGTGGAATTTATAGTCACTTTTCTCGGTAAGCAGTTGTCTCCTCGCGTTGGTATTGAATGCAGTTAAGTTTGCTATGCGTTCTTGAATCATGTCCATGTATGGACTGGCTAGGCCGTTTTCTCAGAAAAACGGTTGGCAACCTGTTGGGTTATCCTTTTAAGGTAATCATTCTTAAGCTGGTTCTTAGTAAAGGTCCTTGTGTCTTAAGTTATCTGAGCGGTGGTCGATTCGCGCTGGACTGCGCATGTCTGGTCTTGCTTCTTTGTCGATCGATTTCCGCCCACCAGTCAGTGAGCGATTTGAATAGCTAGGAAGATGCCTCGCTGAGAGAGGATCTCCGCTATTTTTTGTTCTGTCAGGAATGTGAAGTCCTCTTAATGGATATTTCGTTTATTCGAGATAATACCTCTAGTGTATTTCCACATGCCGGGAGGCGTAATATTTCTGTGTATTTCCTGAAGGCAAGGTAAATTAACTTTTCATTAACTCTATCGATTTTTGGTCGTGAGCGACGTTTGATTCATAGCCTGTCTTCGAAGGTCGTCGTCACGAGATGTTTTCCCAGCTCACATGTTGCTGCATTGTACCGCATCGGTTGATGCATGTCCCAAGGACCATTACTTGCTACTTTGTTACAAGAACTAGGTTTGGAAACCTTTGTTATCTAGAGGATATTTTTGAGGACATTATTTATACTTCAGCAGACGTGCCTGTCTTGCTGAAGTCAGATTAAGGAGAGTGAACTGATCTCATACATCTGGTTATCTCCTGGCTGTTATAGAAAAGGATGGAGTTTTTCACCTGACTACATTTACAGCACTATGAAATATAACATGCATCTGACTCATCATTGTAATGCTGTCTACCGTCCATTGCTGTATTGAATATGTTGCTGTGATAATGACTGTTTGATGTGCCTACATATTCGCGTAACCATTTTGTCACTGTGGCGTCCACAATAAATAATGAAGAAAAACGTCATCGGCTGTTACAAGAATCATTGACTTTATACGTCGTGAGTTTACTGACGTCCTAATGTGGATTGCCCTGTTATTTGTATGATCATTGTTTGACTGAACACATCTGCACACTTCACAAAACCAGACCACGGGCACCATCACTCAACCCATGGTGCACGCGTCATTTGGCGGCCAATTACTCAATCATAATATAAATTTGGCGTCATCACGTACGTTGACGCATTTGATTTTCTTAATTACGGCGTGGTTAAAATGCTAAGCAATAATTGTATCCTGATTGTTGCAGTAAATTGACTTTGCACAGTACTTCGAGATATACATGTAGTTCGTTATTATCAAGGAGTGTTGCTGGGGTTTGTTTGCTTGTATGAATGATCCACTGCTCCAGTCGGAGCTTAACCGGTATGTTAAGTTGTTGTGGGTTGTGTTTGCTTGCGCTATGGTAATTTTGCCTCAAGCGATGTTGTGAATTGGAATTCAGCCATGCTGCAAGCTCGTACGATTGCATGATTGTGACGGTATTGCCTCTACTGCTTTGCAGTAGTGGTTCAACAGTGGCCAAAACTCAAGACTATCTAATATGGGCTTCAAATGTGTCTATCTTCGCACAAGATTACTCTTGGCAGAGATGTAGACAGAAGGGTAATGACACTTCTATCACAAAGGGAGTCTTCACGGGGTATTCAGATAAGCGAAAACAATGCTGCTTTAGCTAAGGACGTTAATTCTAGAATCTGCCGACCACGTATTTGAAGAATTGAGCAATGACGAACAACTAAAAGAGTTGCTCAGCCTAGGAACTGCCAAACATCACGCATGAAACCAAGTAAACGAGCAGGAGAAATGAACATTAGGACCTACAAGCTGAGAGAGCCAGAAATTAAGACCAGATATCAGGGGCTTAATGCTGCAGCGGTGAGCAACACAGAAGAACGACCTGATGACTTGGAACCCTTCTGGATTAAATTCAAGGATATTATAAAGACAGCTGCTGCAGAAGCATGTGGTGAAGTCCGACTTGGGAACCAGAGAAAGAGGATACCTTGGTGGACAGAGGAAGTCAAAGAGAAAATAAGAGAGAAGAAAATGGCATGGAAACAATACTTAGGAGCTAAAAACACAACAGGACTAATGGAAAAATATAGAGAATATGTGACACTCAGAACAGAAGCAAAGAACAAAGTGCTAGCAGCAAAACAGAAGCCCTGGGAAGAATTTGGAGAAAAGCTAGAAAAAGATGCACAAGAAAACCAGAAATTGTTCTATAAGACCCTAAAGAACATGAGGAAGGAAAAACAATGCCCTCTCAAATTTATAAAGGACAAGCAAGGCAAATTGCTTACTGCTCCGAAGGAAGTAATGAAAAGATGGAAAGAATATTTCTCAGAATTCCTTGATGGTGTGACCGCTTGACCTTTCACGCTAGCTTTGTCCCTCCTACTTTAACGCTAAGCGTTTATATGTGCTAGAAGATGCTACACGTAAGAGTGACAGACCTTAAAAGCAAATAAGACGTTTTTACACAAAACGCAGCGTTCATTCAGAGTTCAGTTGTCAGTTACTGCTCTGACAGGGCGAACGTAGGTCAGTCCCAGATAATAATGAATGGGTTTTATAAGCGCGAAAGTGGGAAATGAATGTTTGTGTGATCTGGTTTTTTTAAAATCCTATTGTTAAGTTGGAAAAGATCACACATGTGAAAATAAAGTCGAAATAACAGTATGTCGTGTGCAAAAAGGTCTAAAAGCTGAGGAACGGAGTGCAAATGTTAATTATTGTGTCGTGTGAAAAAAGGACGGGTCGTGTGAAAAAAGGCGGGAAAAAGAGGAGAAATAGTATAAATAGAAGAGTTGTGGGCGATAGGTAGCGATTTCAGGACTTATGATTCCAAGGATACCATGATTTTAGACTAGAGGATTTTTACTGATAGCGTTAGGAGAACTTCGTCTTTGAGGATACCAAGACAAGTTTATGATTAAACAAATCAGTAAATTATTTCTTGTGGATATACATATATTATTCTATCTGGATGTACCTATATTATTCAGTTGGATTACATATTTTTTCATATCGGATAACCAATCATCATTGTGAAATTTACAGTGTTTGTCTAATTACATCAATAAACTCTAATTAAATTTTCTACATAGCTGTTTGTGGAACTTTACAATAATTTCTTGTGGATATACGTTGTTGTGCTGAAACTGTTTTGCTTATCACCAAACTTAAAGGGAAGAACATTCCTGGGTTGAAACAAATAACAAAAGGTCAAGTATCATCATCTCTGGCGGAACGCCAGTCAGCACTTGAACCACAACAACATATGAAGGATTAACTCTGACTACATAAAATCAATATAACTACCAGTGCCGTATAAACATACACGGCCGCAATGGTGAGCAAGGTCAAGCATCAGAAACGATAACCACTAGCACAGAAGATAAAACAAATGGTGATGAAGATGACATAAAGATGGAAGAACTGAAGGCAGCACTGGAGAAAATCAAGATGGGCAAAGCAGCAGGGCATGATGGTATAACACCAGAAATGGTTAAGTACATGGGAGCATCAGGCGACCTATTACTCTTAAGGGTCCTACAAGCAGCATGGTGCAACAAGACCATACCAAAGGATTGGGAGATTGCCATCATAACACCAATTTTTAAAAAAGGGTGACAATCGACAGTGTGGAAACCATAGAAGCATATCCCTTCTCAGTGTCCCTGGTAAATTCTACTCTAGAATCCTAGAGCAGACTCCGACGCCTAGCTGAGCCACAACTGGATGAGGTCCAGTGCGGATTCCGAGCAAACCGAAGTACTCAAGACCTAATCTTCACACTCAGACAGCTGAGTGAAAAGGCCCCTGAGTATAACAGTGAGATCCATCTTTGTTTCATAGATCTGGAAAAGGCGTTTGACAGGGTCCCCTGGAGCAAACTTTGGGACTGTTTGGCAAGGAAGAATATTCTAGCACCTCTGATTCATGCTATACAGAGCTTCTACAAGTCTTGCAGAAATTATGTGAGGACAGCAAACCATAAGTCAGAAGAGTTCAGGACCACCTCTGGTGTAAGACAAGGTGATATCCTATCACCTTACCTTTTCATACTCCTTATGGACGATGCCATCAAGGCATGCAAAGAGAGAACAAGGAAGTATTCAGTGGGATACTGGAAGATGAGAAAGGTCTATATTTCGGAGCTGGCATTTGCTGATGATGTTGCCCTGATTGCTAAATCAGAGGCACATCTCCAATCCAACCTGCAAGTCTGGAAGAAAGAGCTGGAGACAAGAGGGATGGTCATAAGCAGCTCTAAAACAAAATCCATGGTGATATCACGAGAAGAAAGAAGACATCAGATTAAGCTGGGAGAACAGGTCCTGGAGCAGGTCAACCACTTTAAGTACCTCGGAGCTATTATAGACCGAAAGGGAGGCATCAAAGAAGAGTTGGCCACTCGAAAAGCAGCAGCTGGGAGACTTTTTCAGGCCATAAATCGAGGATTCCTCAGCAAGAGAGACGTGGGTAAGAAAACAAAGATGGCTGTATAACGCTCCACCTATGTCCCAGTCTTGACATATGGATGCGAGTCATAGACAATGACTACAACCCATAAAAGCTAGATCCAAACCTCAGAAATGAGGTATCTGAGGAAGGTGGTTGAAGTAACAAGAAGAGACATGGTACGCAACCAGACGATACGTCAAGTCCTTAAATCCTACCCCCTGCAGACCCAAGTAGAACAGTCCCAATTAAGATGGTTTGGCCATGTCTGCAGAATGGGAGAAGATCGGATACCACGACAAGCATGGGAAACAAAGAGCCAGGGATCCAGACCCCCAGGACGACCTAGAGTCCGCTGGGAGGACAACATTAGACAATCTTTGAAGGACCGAGGACTAGAATGGAACCAGGCCAGGAGGAAGACAGCCGATAGGATAGTCTGGCGCTCTCTCTTCCAAACCTCTACACCGAGCGGTAGAAAGGGTACGACTAAGTCAGACCGACAATCAGACCGTCAAGCAAAAAGATTGCTGACTGACCGATAAACATAACAGACAGGCAGATGGGCAAACAGACAGACAGGCTTGGAGAGCAAATAGATAGATAGATAGATAGATAGATAGATAGATAGATAGATAGATAGATAGATAGATAGATAGATAGATAGATAGATAGATAGATAGATAGATAGATAGATAGATAGATAGATAGATAGATAGATAGATAGATAGATAGATAGATAGATTTATAGATAGATAGATAGGTAGATAGATAGATAGATAGATAGATAGATAGATAGATAGATAGATAGATAGATAGATAGATAGATAGATAGATAGATAGATAGATAGATAGATGGATGGATGGATGGATGGATGGATGGATGGATGGATGGATGGATGGATGGATGGATGGATGGATGGATGGATGGATGGATGGATGGATGGATGGATGGATGGATGGATGGATGGATGGATGGATGGATGGATGGATGGATAGATAGATAGATAGATAGATAGATAGATAGATAGATAGATAGATAGATAGATAGATAGATAGATAGATAGATAGATAGATAGATAGATAGATAGATAGATAGATAGATAGATAGATAGATAGATAGATAGATAGATAGATAGATAGATAGATAGATAGATAGATAGGCAGAGCCTTTTTCGCAAGAGAGGTCCAGACGAGAGAAAGCGAAGTTAGGCGCGCCCTGTGTGGGTAGAACAAAGACATGACACGATTAGCAATTGAGCACTGGCAGTGTGTTTGGTTTGTTTGCTTACTTGTTCAATATTTGTTCATTAGTTTGCTCTGTGGGTTTGAGTCACTGACATGGTTGTATTAATAAATACTGCCGGTATGTCTGCCTGAGTGCGCGTTAATCTGAGTATCTGTTGTCCATGGCGTCTGTCTGTCAGTTTGTCTGTCTGGCTGTCTGTCAGTCTGTCTGTCTCTCTGTCTGTCAGTCTGTCTGTATGCCTGTCTTTGCGAATGTCTGAGTTTCAGATTGTTATTTCTGTGTTGGGTTTGATTTCTTGTTTTCTTCTGTGTCATTCCCGATATAACAATAGCTCGTTTTGTCTGTGATTTTGATATTGTTATTTGTTCCAGTCGATTTGACAACACAGTTTCAAAAATTATATAATCACGCGTAATATTTTTGTATCAAGGGAATTCACTAAGTTAATATTTTTTGTTCAAGGGAAAAAAACTCTGAATAAAAACAAAACGTGAAAATTTAGTCTCATCTAGAGAGATATAACTGTTTTGTGATGTAAAAAAACCAAAAATATAACAACAAATTTAACACAAGCGAACAAGAAGACCCCGACACTTACGGCAGAACATAACAACAAAAATAACAACAAAATACGAACAGGAAATAACAAACCAGAGTCTACTGCCAAGACAGAGACTGACCAAGGCTGTGATTCATTATAGCTCACTTTTGTGCGAAGATGGCACTTGATGTGAATGTGTGACGTCATGTTATGTCCGCGAGTATATGACGTGACAAAGAAAGAGCAGAATAACTGTGACAATCAAGCATGTCGTAAGGTGCGGTTCTTGTAAGACTGTTCATGTGGTTAGCAATCTTCCCTTATAACACAGATTGATTACTACAGAAAATTCTACCACAAAAGCATATCAAATATTTTGGCGCTGTCTTTCTTATGGGATCTAAATGTAATGACGATTAAAAGAGATAATATGAACCACCTCTACAACAGTAGAGACAAGCTAACAGAACAATATAATCACTATAATAGATCAATTAAAGATATGGACGGAATATTTCTAGCAACCTCTGAAAAGATCAGCTCCATAAACCCTTACCCCCATCTCCCCTTTTTACTCCAGCTAGGAGAGAATAAGCCATCAGCCAACAAAACCACAAGAAGCAGAAATAAATGTTATGGCGATTATCTCCCTTGGCCTGCCGTAGGAGGCCACGAATGGTGGCCAGAGAGTTAGAGACAAAGGATGAGTCTGTAGAAAGAAGTAACCTTCAATCAAGAATTACTCATAGCGGGGAGGTAAATAGGAGGATCTAAGGAAGAAAACTACAATAAACTGATTGTTCTCTGTTGTTTGTAAAGTTTATAACCCCGCCACTATTCTACGAGATAAATATTTGTCACTATGTAACAATAGACTCGTGTTCAGAAAGTCCAAATCTGAAGGTAATTCAGCAATATGTATAGAGATACTTAAATTTATCGTTATATACATATTTAAAATGAGTTCACGCAGATGCATCAACCAAGTTATCAACTCCAACGAAGGATTATATATATATTTATATATATTTTTTTTTAAATTAGGAAACACCACTATAAGATATAAAATCTTAAACAAATCTTGGCAGAAATATACATAAAGTTGGAGGGACAGACAGTGATATCAAAATAAGAATACAAAAATCAAGAAGATCTCTCACATAGAGATCAGGAGAAATTAAGTCCAACACAAACATTAGCAACTCAAATGTCAAGGTCAGAACTATTATATGGCTCAGAAAGATGGAGGACAACAAAAAGAACAACAAAAAAGCTACGACCATTCATAATTTAGTGCTTGGGTAGAATAGAAGGATTGAAATGGTATTAATTGTTAATCTACAAACCCTAGTTTTAGTACTTTCAGGAAGATTCCTGGGAACAGTGACTATGAATACACTATCTAAAGTTTTGCACTATTAATTGTAATGATTGCTTCTGGTATTAATCACGTCATATACTAGAAATCCCTCTTGTCTCCTAGCTGGCTTCTCCTCTCTGTCTGTGTGATATAAGTGGAGGTACAGAGTCTGTAACACGTCAATCTTATATCTGACAAATTTTGGTAAGGAAAGTTTATTTTCAGGGTTAGTTTATTTACTACACCAATTACCACTTTAGGGGTGTCTCAGTTTGTAAGTCCTACGTATCTTTTATTCTAGGGGGAAAAGAAGGGGGGGGGGGGGGGGGGGGGGGGTGTTACTAAAAACGTATCATGTGTTTGTTAATCTACCTGGTTTGTCAGAAATGATTACAACACAAATTTAAGAAGGCAAAGGCACTGAGGAATGAATAGAACTGGTCACCCAGTCATAAGCTGGACGTTGTATAATGAAGTCTCTAACACTTCTCACCTCTACTACCGTATCTGGTATGGAAATAACTTTACGTTTTGTTTATGTAGTGAATGTGTGAGCACGTTTCTCTTTTACAGGGGAGTTTATTGCGGTATTTTTGTTGTCACGGGAAAGAACCTGCACGGAAACAAAAAATGATTATTGAGGGCATATATTTATTATAAGCCGTTTTTTTCAGCATTTACTGTAAATTTAAAATGCAAATCTCGTATTAATGTTTATGCTGTACTTAACATATATATATTTTAATACTTTTAGATTATATTCTGGCTCTTTTCTTAAATAAATATAATTTACGAAACAAACGTAGGCTTTAGTTCATACTTTTATATAGCTATATATTTCTTGAATTAACACTTACATTATTATGGCGGTGTTTGTTACGTGACTACCATGTTGAACGTGTACATGCGTTGTACATTCGGCGAATGCGCCATCAATAAAACCTTGAAACATACCGTCTCTCACCTTCACCCGCCACGCCTGGTCGGATTTGATTCTTCCAAGCTATGTTATTGTAAAATAGTACATTTAGATCTGCGTCCTAATTGTCCGTCATTCTGACACTGTATATATATATATACTCTGACAATACGAACCTGACGAAGCTTTCTCAGTGACAATTTTCCATAGCGCTATACTGACAGCCGTTCTTTTTGTTTGTTTGTCCAAATTTGTGACCAACAGAATACGTTGGGTAAAATTGATAAAAGTAACAAAAAACCATCGACTCTTAGACAGGCATAATCACTGACAGAGGACAAGACATATATCTCGTTTTATAGGTAAATTTATAACTGGTGACCGGAAGTAAATTTCATTCAGTCTCTGTTGACAGCCGAAGCTGGTGTTTTACAGACATGTCTGTGGGAACCAGGGAAATAATTGTCTAGGAAAGCAAAACACATTGTCCCGATAGCAAATCGCGCAAACAGATTGAGAGGGTTATAGGAAAAGAGAATCAACCCAAACACTCTGGCAATACACAAACATAGTGCAGGTAGTACAACCATCAAGAAAGGGTCAGGCAATCACAGATACGTCTCAAGGGCGTCAAGAACAACTCAAGGCCACTCGTATTTAACTATTACCGGTATATAAATTAAAAAATAATATGGTATGAAATCAGTTTTACAAATAAACAGTACACATGAGACAAGGGACGTTTCGGGTTTTACCCTTCGTCAGCCACAGTTACGAACAGGTGACAAGGACAAGAACTACATATAGGTACTGCAAAGATCTATGATGATGCGGAAAACGTCAAATGAGCGATACAAGCATATGAAATGACGGTGATGAGCGAAATGATAACAGTAATAATGCACGTAATAATTGTGAAACCAGAAAGACATGTCGAAACAAGAAGGTAAATAATCAACGAAACGATAACAGAAATGAACAAAACTACAAAATGAGTAAAAAATCACTTAGCTGGATCAAAGAAAGAAACATTCAAGATGGCTGACAAAATAAGGCGTCATGCGGAAGTGACGTAGGAGCTAGTGACGGCTAAGAACAGATAATTGAGGAAACCAAACAAACCAAAACAAAAACCAGGATAGATAGGAAAATAACGACAGAAGCCACCAGAATCATGCAAAATGATGCTGAACATTAATGCCAGCAGGAGCTAAAACGCCAAATTGAAAAATGAGACGATTCTCCAACGAGAAGCGAGCTCGGTCGTCGCCGACACATGAACGGAGGGCAGTGACATGAATGTCAGAGCTACCTGAATGGTCAGAGCTGTTGAAGTGAAGGGCCACCGGTAAATGTTTGCTATGATGGATGTCATTCAAGTGCTCCCGAAACCTGTCTGCCAAACGTCTGCCAGTTTCACCAATATAGGTCATGTCCCACCTCTTGCAGATGATAGCATAAATCAGGTTTATTTTCTTATCCCTTCGATATGCCAACAATGGGGTATCACGAAACAACTCTCTGGTAACAGGATCGGAGTGCAGAATAGGCAGATGACGGAACAGAATGTTTTTCACCGCCAAACAGTGAGGGTGGAAAGTTAAGACAAGTTTGAGTCTGTCAGATGTAGTAGTAGGTTTAGCAGTAAGTGCAACCTGACAAGTAACGGGACTAATGCGATTAAGGGCATTAGATAAGACTCTTTCAGGATAGTGACGTCGGCGAAAAAACTCGAGCATTCCTTGAGCTCCTTCACAGAAATCATCTTCATCGTGACATATCCGACGTAAGCGTAGAAGTTGAGAGTAAGGAATGGAATTTTTACAGCTGAGAGGGTGAGAAGAGGTGTAAAGAAGGAAACCATGAGCATCAGTAGGTTTATAAAAGACAGAGGTAGTAAGGTCAGTAGGAGTAATATTGACAGTAAGGTCAAGGAAGTTAACTGAAGTGGTAGAAATCTGAGAAGTGAATTTGATGGCAGGATGGAAATTGCCAACATAGTCAATGAATCTACGGAGGTTAACTTCAGACATGTCTGTGACACCAATACCATCGTCGATATAGCGACGGTAAAACCCAGGTAATGGTCCATCGTAGCTTTGAAGCACCAAATATTCAAAGTGACCCATGAAGAGGCAGGCATAATTCGGGCCTATTTTGGTGCCCATAGCAAAGCCACTAATCTGATAAAAGAACTGAATTCAAAAGAGTTGAGAGTGAGAACCAATTCTGCAAGGCGAAGAAGAGAGCCGGTGCTAAAAGTAAGGTCAGTGCGTCTGTTGAAAAAAAAATTGTAGTGCTTTGAGGCCATCAGAGTGTGGAATGGAAGTATAAAGCGAACAAACATCCAAAAGGAAAAGACGGCATGTGTGGCCAGGTGTGAATTGGATGGAATCAAAAGTAGTGATAGCATGGGTGGTGTCCTTAAGATAGGAAGGTAGATTGGCCACTAAGGGTTGCAAAATACACCATTTCAATCACTCTACTCCACGCAAGGACCCATCTACGAAAGTCCGTAGCCCTTTGGTGGCCGTCCCTGCTGCTCTCCAGTTCAACCTCTCTGTATTTCAACTACTCATTTAAAACTTTATACAAGCAATTATTGTCACAGCGGGAATGAATAACCGATCCCCAGTTCCATCACCACATAATGTCACAGAAGCACAATCATTACATGTCACAGAAGCACAATCAGTACATGTCACAGAAGCACCATCATTACATGTCACAGAATCACCATCATTACATGTCACAGAAGCACCATCATTACATGTCACTGAAGCACCATCATTACATGTCACAGAAGCACTATCATTACATGTCCAAGCGGGATGGCTATATCCGTCACCAAAATGTAACAGTTTCACTTGCTGGCCCGTGTTTTTATGTGATCGTAAAGTGGCTAAGTTAGTGGTGGACAGTGGTGTGTGAAGATAAAGGTATTTTGCCCTGGCTGCTTGATTTCTCTATTTGTTGTGAATGATGTGACAATTTTCGAACCTCAACACGCTGGACCCATGAATACAAAATACGACTCGAATAGAGATACCCAATGGAAGACACAGTCTCACTAAAATGGTTAACAGTTCTTTAATTTGGTTCCATCTTTACAAGTTTCTGCTTCACATTCTGACATGTTTATTTCTAAGCATTAGACCATTATTCAGAACGGATGATAGATAGATAGATAGATAGATAGATAGATAGATAGATAGATAGATAGATAGATAGATAGATAGATAGATAGATAGATAGATCATTTCATCATTCATAACCCTTCTCTCTCAAAGGAGCATAGGCCTTCAACAAACACATGCCAAGCCCTCCTGTCACGTGGCATCATCTCAAGCTCTTTCCACGTTCTCCCCACTACTTTCATCTGTTTCCAGCTCTTCTCTCCATGGGCTTCCCGGTCAACCTCTGCGTCTCTTGCCCTAGGGGCACCAGAACAAGGACTGCCGTGCAATGCCACCAACAGGTTTCCTCAGTGAGTGCCCCATCCATCGCCATCGTCTTCTTCTCATCTCCTGCTCCACCGGCACCCGTCTAGCTCCAGTCACCAGTTCCACGTTGGTAAAATACACCATTTCAATCACTCTACTCCACGCAAGGACCCATCTACGAAAGTCCGTAGCGCTTTGGTTGCCGTCCCTGCTGCTCTCCATGTCTCAGAGCAACACAACAGGACTGACCTCACATCTGAGCCAAAGACTTCCTTTTTCTTGCAGGATCCGATTTCTCCCGATCTCCATATATTTCACAGTGCAACAAAAGCCCCTCTCGCCCTCTATATTCCCACTTTGATATCACTGTCTGTCCATCTAACCCTGTCTATACAGCTGCCAAGACATGTATACGACTCTACATCCTGTATTGGTGCCTCCTGAAGTTAATCCCTGTTTTCATCACCTGCATTTAATCTCATTATCCCCGTCCTCTCCCTGTGTATTCTCAGATCCACTTGCCATGACCTCTCATCGAGCGTTTTCAACTTGTCCTGCATCTGATTACGGCCATGGGACAGATAAGCCAAGCCATCAGCAAACTCCAGATCATCCATGTGCCCAGTCAGAGTCCACTGGATTCCACCTCTGTTGTGTGCCGTCGATGTTCGCACAACCCAGCCTTTTGCTAATAAGAAAAGAAATGGAGACAAGAAGCATCCCTGTCACACTCCCGCCCTTATCCCAAATGGTTCTGCAAGCCATTTTTCATGAAGAACTCCGAATGTCATGTCCTCATATGCCTTATTTATTAAATTAATGATCTTCAGGGGAACTCCACAACGCCTCATCAACCTCCAAAGCGACTCTCTGTCCACATCGTCAAATGCCCCCTCGTAGTCCACACATCCGATGTACAATGGTGAACTCCATTCCAGAACCAGTCCAACTACTATTCTCAAAGTGGCCATCTGGTCTGCACAGGATCTGTCCCGTCGAAAACCCGCCTGTCCATCTCTCAATTTCCCGTCCATGGACTCTCTCAATCTCTCAAGGATAATCCTATTTAATACCCTTTCTGGCAATGATAGCAACACTATTTCTCCACAATCTGTGCATTTCCGTAAACTTACACTTCCAGGCAACCTGACCAGATATCCCCCCTCCCCTTTTCCATTCTGCAGGTATCTCTTCCTTTTCCCAGACTTTACCAAGTAATTTATATAGCATCTCTGTAGCAGTGTTGATATCTGCTTTGATGGCCTCTGCTAGAATGTCATCAGGTCCAGACGCTTTTCCATCTCCCAGAAGCTTTATGGCGTTCCTTATTTCTTTCTTCGTTGGTCTTTCACCGTTAATTTGTAGCTCTTTTTCTGCTGGCTGGATGTCCGAGTCGTAATTTGAATCTGTATACACCACACGATCATATTTTCCGCGCTCAAAATCTACGGTAAAAGGTCCAAATATTATAACCAATCAGAAGGCTCCTTTTCTAGTGTCTATAAAGAAACATTTTAAATTAATCAGAAAGGGCCTATTCTGTGTTTTTGACGGGAAGGAGTTATTTTATTTCTTAAAGAATATCGATAAATAAACATAAATACATAGCTATTATAACATCTGATATATCACTTAATAAATAGTTATAAAGCCAGCCTTATAAAAGTAAGTTAATTAAAGAGAAACATAACATTGGTTTTAGTGATATTGTTACATCAGGGTAGCACCCGATTTAATTACTTAAAAATTACCTAGATTGAAATGCCAGGAAATAGCTAATGAATATACATATAGAACGATAAAGATGAATTGGCCGTTTAGTTATCATTTTAAATAATTAAAATCGGTCCATTAATAACAGTAATATAAAATATTTAAAATTAGTCACATCGTACGGGCAGGTTAGGAAACCCTTGGAGTAAGATTCTTAAAATAATTTTTTGACCCTGCTTCGATTGACAGGGAGAATCGTAGAAAGCCGCGACTATTATTTTTTTTAAATACACTCAGCTGAATGAATCTAGCGCACACTGCAAATGCAAAGTCTGTTGCCGTTCTGACCTGATGGCAGATCTAGATTCCCATTGAAGCCTGTCTCAGCTTGTGTATTATTGCTTGACGGTTCTGTCTCGACATTACCAATTAAGCTGCATCCACTCTTGAAGAAGTCTGTTGGAGACGAAAGCTCTGCATATATTTAGAGCTAGACTCCGGATTTCTCAGCCAGGAGCTGCAAGTTGTGTAGTCCTGACTTGTGAAGTGAAGATCAGCAGCATATCCAGATACGTGACCAATAGGGTCCATTGAACAACTACTCCAGATTATCACCACATCTGAGCAAAAGACTTCCTTAAAACGTACAATAAATAATAACCCTTCTATGATGATATAAATGACAGTGATTATATTAATAAAAACCTACAGAACAGTGATATTGAATTTAACATCAAGAAGAACAGAAAGAGCATGTAGTTTATACATTGTATCACTATCAATTATGGAAAAGATTTTCCAGTTTATGTATTTTGATCTGTAAATATCATTTCATTTCTTTTGAGTATTCCTGTCCGAAAACATATTACGGTGCAGGACAATTAAATTGTAAATAACTTTCATTCAGACTTGTTTGATACTTTTATTAAAGTTTAAGCTCTGTTTTGAAATGTATTATTATTATATTATATTATTAAAATTACCCATAGATAACAAGTTAAACCAAACATTAATCATTAATCTTTCTGGGATCAGGAGAGGTAGCAGTTAGGGACTCAGAGTACATCATCATCATCTTCTTCTCTGGGAACTTACACTTTGATGTCTATACAACCTTGCTCTTTTCAGAGAAGGGGGTATTGCTTATAAGACCAGTCTCTTATCTGGCACTTTCCTGGTATCATCTGATACACCTAATTTTCCAGGATATCTTTAATTCATAACATCCAAACCTCTCGCTACATTCCGGTGGGTTTTGTGGAACTGGTCTATTGAGAAAGTCCCCAAAATATATTATCCACCTCCTCATTTGCTCCTGTAAATCGCCGAGCAGCCTTCCATTCCCGTCTCCTATGAGGAAACCTGTTTGCCTGCATTTCCCTGTCAGCTTCCCTGTGCCGCTATACAGTTCTCCTACATTTCCCTCGGCTGCAGCATCCTCCGCCCCCCTTGCCAACTCCTCAATATACCTCCTCTTGTCTCTTTTGATACTTCCTTTAACTTCTTCGCCTGCCTTAGGGCACACATCCCGAGCCCCGGCCCAGGAACCTTCGGTTCTGCCAGTCTAAATCCGCTCTCCTGTTTTTTCTGTCCTTTATACCACTGATAGCCTCTGTTGTTATCCATGCTTGTTGTCGTCGTTCCATTTTCCCCAGTATCTCCCCACATGTCTGATTTCATACCGTTTTGATTTGCTTCCAATAGTCCTCTGCATTCTCAACATCTTCCAGCTGTTGGAGCACTTGGAACCCGTTGGTCACCGTGACCGCAAACCTGTCTCTTGTTTCCTTATCTCCCAAACGTCCCACACTAAACTGTTGTCTATAGATAGATAGATAGATAGATAGATAGATAGATAGATAGATAGATAGATAGATAGATAGATAGATAGATAGATAGATAGATAGATAGATAGATAGATAGATAGATAGATAGATAGATAGATAGATAGATAGATAGATAGATAGATAGATAGATAGATGGATAGATAGATAGATGGATAGATAGATAGATAGATAGATAGATAGATAGATAGATAGATAGATAGATAGATAGATGGATAGATAGATAGATAGATAGATAGATAGATAGATAGATAGATAGATAGATAGATAGATAGATAGATAGATAGATAGATAGATAGATAGATAGATAGATAGATAGATAGATAGATAGATAGATAGATAGATAGAAAGATAGATAGATAGATAGATAGATAGATAGATAGATAGATAGATAGATAGATAGATAGATAGATAGATAGATAGATAGATAGATAGATAGATAGATAGATAGATAGATAGATAGATAGATAGATAGATAGATAGATAGATAGATAGATAGATAGAGACGGCCTGCGAGCCCAATTCTTAACCCTTTGAAAATAAAGTTCGTATGTTCGTTCGTTCTATCTATCTATCGATCAATCTATCTATCTATCTATCTATCTATCTATTATATACTACATTAATCTGATATGTTTCAAGGAAGATTTTATTTATGTTATATTTGGGTGTTGTTGCGATAATTCTTATTGTTTTTGTTTTTATAGTTTGTTAACGTACTTTATTTCTTAATTGTAATTTGATACTGTAAATGTATGTTGTTATATTACATTTATAATGTTCCTTGCCTCTAAATGAATATTTACAGCAAATGTAAAGTTGTATGTATACAGAAGCCTTCCTCAACCTTTTTATCTTGAATGAACTCTTGAAATATTTGTCAGGTGTCAAGGAACCCTTGAATATAAAATATTATTCGAGTATTTACAGCTCACGGTACTTTAGCGTGATCATTAAGTGATAATTATAATAATCCAATACAAATTGTCAATCCTTATTGAGTAGAGAATGATTTCTTCTGTGGTATTAGCTGCATTATAATATGATTGTCCTCTACAGTTACTGGAATCAATTTCAAGTTCACTGAAGTAGGTCAGTATCCGCTCAGCCATACTTTCTCCGATGTGATCTTTCAGTTCAAAAAACATCAGAAAGCGTTCAACTGGTATAGATAGCGTTCATCTCTAGGAGAAACATATCTAACAATAACAGTACTTTCATCAACATGGGAAACATTAGGGGTTGATTCAAATGATAAACTAAAATAACCTGCTTGTTTAATGTCGCTAAGTATTGCTTCTTGAACTTTATTAGCCATCAACTGGATAACCTCTTCACGTATAGTTTTGGATAAGTACGATGACTGACCACAGCCTTTACTTCCATACTGATTTATGTGAGGATGCAGGAAGGGATCAAATTTGGCAATTAATTCAAACAGTAAAAGAAATTCACCATTGTTGGGAGAACCAAATGTTTCATCATCTCCTGTAAATGCCAAGCCACGTTCTGCCAAAAAAAGAAATCACTGCAATAACTCGCTGAAGTACGGGCCGCCAGTAATGCTGCTCTGCTTTGATTTGCTCTTCAAGTTTTGATGTTAACGTTTGACCACACTTTCTTGTTAAGTGTGTTAGCATGGAGTTCATCTGATTATTAGAGTTTTCGTGGGTTTGAACAAGATAAGCGTGATGCCAATAATTAAATGCAGTAGAAGCTAAAGCTGTAGTTGATGTAATTTGGTTAGTTTGCGCACAAAACAGTAGACATTTCCTTTTGTGGGAGAATACACTAACCATTCTCGGCGGTATGTTTCTCCATTTACTTTAGTGTAATGGAATACATTCTTTGAACAGAACGGAGCTTGGTTTTTGTATGTTCGCTTCAAATTGGTAAAACGCTGATCCCAGTGCTGACATTCCGATGGGCCTTCTGCAATCCAGAATGAAATTTCCTTGTTATTCAACGTCATCCATAAACCTTGTCGTAATGCGCTTGGACTTCTTATTTTAAAGTAACTATCTCGTGTGATGTTCCTTCAGCGCCTTGTGTTAATGCTTTGGCTATAGGCCTTCTCACTTCATCGTCACTTTCCACAGAAATTTGCGTATTTGTAGTGGGAGTTACTGACAACAGTTCTGCTTGAAGTTCTTGAGATGCTGTGTTCTGTATATAAACTGGCTGTTCATCATTCTGCCCAGACTACTCAGAGTAGTCTTTTTTATTTTCTTCTGTTTGTAAAGATCAATGATGTATATCTGAGAGGTTATGCAGGATGGTTTCTGCCTGCTGTACAAAGCTATATGACGTGCTTGGCTTTAAATGCTTCAGTATTGGCTTCTGTTCCATTTGTCGCTTTCGTTTACTAGCACCACTTTCATATCGCTTGCTCATTATTTTAACACTAAAAGTCAAAATTAAATATTATTGTGATTCACAATGGTATAAAAGAATCCTTACTTGATTTCAAAATGCACGGGACATTACTCTAGGCTCTACTAATTTTCATAATGTTTTTATTTCGGAATTTAACGTATGTCTATATTAATAGATTCGCCTTTTGGCGAAGCTGGCAAGAAATGGCCGCAATTTCTCCTTTTGGCTAAATTGAAAAGCAAAGGGTTAAAGCTTCCATAAACTTTACTAAGCAGTAAGTGCGTATTTATGTAACTGTTATCCAGTCATACGTGTTTAATGTTACTAGCAACTATTCCAGTATAGTAGAATCAAGAATGTGTGCATCAATGAATTTCTGAATTTTTGATGTGTGCTTACACATTATTGGCTTAGGTACGCCCATGATTTTTATGATAACAAATGGATTAAAATAAATGGTAAATATTTTAAATGTTTGCTGGAGGCAGAGGCCCCCCTAGATTATGAGGCCATGGGATGCAGCCCGCTTATTCCATATGTAAATCTGGCACTGCCTACTCTACTGTCTTGCAAAAGAGTTGATATCATTTGTTGGAAGTGAGAACCACACAAAAACTGTAGGCTAATAAGTTCGCTAAAATAAACAGACCCACAGAAGAAATCATTCTCTACTCAATAAGGATTCACAGTTTTTATTGGATTATTATAATTATCACTTACTGATCACGCTAACGTACCGTGAGCTGTAGATATAATAATTTATATTCAAGGGTTCCCTGACACCTGACAATTATTTCAAGAGTCTCTTCAAGATAAAAAGGTTGAGGATTAAAGTGTGGATAAATATAACAGAACGTCTGAACTTGCACTTTTGAGTGCTGTCTCACACCTTCAGATCTACGGCAGTATCATTTCTTTTTCTTCATTTTCTCACCATTCGCTTTTATTTGGCATACATCTTGCCTTTTAATTCTTTTTACTCTCTATATTGGATCAGTAGAGAGAAATCTCTAACACTTAACTCCCCTACGGTAGTATCTGCAATGGGACTACCTTTATCTTTTTACACGCAGACGTGTTTACGTTATGCCAGGTAAACTGTAGTATTATCTTTTTACACGCAGACGTGTTTACGTTATGCCAGGTAAACTGTAGTATTATCTTTTTACACGCAGACGTGTTTACGTTATGCCAGGTAAACTGGTAAACTGTAGTATTATCTTTTTACACGCAGACGTGTTTACGTTATGCCAGGTAAACTGTAGTATTATCTTTTTACACGCAGACGTGTTTACGTTATGCCAGGTAAACTGTAGTATTATCTTTTTACACGCAGACGTGTTTACGTTATGCCAGGTAAACTGTAGTATTATCTTTTTACACGCAGACGTGTTTACGTTATGCCAGGTAAACTGTAGTATTATCTTTTTTACACGCAGACGTGTTTACGTTATGCCAGGTAAACTGTAGTATTATCTTTTTACACGCAGACGTGTTTACGTTATGCCAGGTAAACTGTAGTATTATCTTTTTACACGCAGACGTGTTTACGTTATGCCAGGTAAACTGTAGTATTATCTTTTTACACGCAGACGTGTTTACGTTATGCCAGGTAAACTGTAGTATTATCTTTTTTTACACGCAGACGTGTTTACGTTATGCCAGGTAAACTGTAGTATTATCTTTTTACACGCAGACGTGTTTACGTTATGCCAGGTAAACTGTAGTATTATCTTTTTACACGCAGACGTGTTTACGTTATGCCAGGTAAACTGTAGTATTATCTTTTTACACGCAGACGTGTTTACGTTATGCCAGGTAAACTGTAGTATTATCTTTTTACACGCAGACGTGTTTACGTTATGCCAGGTAAACTGTAGTATTATCATTGTACACGCAGACGTGTTTACGTTATGCCAGGTAAACTGTAGTATTATCTTTTTACACGCAGACGTGTTTACGTTATGCCAGGTAAACTGTAGTATTATCTTTTTACACGCAGACGTGTTTACGTTATGCCAGGTAAACTGTAGTATTATCTTTTTACACGCAGACGTGTTTACGTTATGCCAGGTAAACTGTAGTATTATCTTTTTACACGCAGACGTGTTTACGTTATGCCAGGTAAACTGTAGTATTATCTTTTTACACGCAGACGTGTTTACGTTATGCCAGGTAAACTGTAGTATTATCTTTTTACACGCAGACGTGTTTACGTTATGCCAGGTAAACTGTAGTATTATCTTTTTACACGCAGACGTGTTTACGTTATGCCAGGTAAACTGTAGTATTATCTTTTTACACGCAGACGTGTTTACGTTATGCCAGGTAAACTGTAGTATTATCTTTTTACACGCAGACGTGTTTACGTTATGCCAGGTAAACTGTAGTATTATCTTTTTACACGCAGACGTGTTTACGTTATGCCAGGTAAACTGTAGTATTATCTTTTTACACGCAGACGTGTTTACGTTATGCCAGGTAAACTGTAGTATTATCTTTTTACACGCAGACGTGTTTACGTTATGCCAGGTAAACTGTAGTATTATCTTTTTACACGCAGACGTGTTTACGTTATGCCAGGTAAACTGTAGTATTATCTTTTTACACGCAGACGTGTTTACGTTATGCCAGGTAAACTGTAGTATTATCTTTTTACACGCAGACGTGTTTACGTTATGCCAGGTAAACTGTAGTATTATCTTTTTTACACGCAGACGTGTTTACGTTATGCCAGGTAAACTGTAGTATTATCTTTTTACACGCAGACGTGTTTACGTTATGCCAGGTAAACTGTAGTATTATCTTTTTACACGCAGACGTGTTTACGTTATGCCAGGTAAACTGTAGTATTATCTTTTTACACGCAGACGTGTTTACGTTATGCCAGGTAAACTGTAGTATTATCTTTTTACACGCAGACGTGTTTACGTTATGCCAGGTAAACTGTAGTATTATCTTTTTACACGCAGACGTGTTTACGTTATGCCAGGTAAACTGTAGTATTATCTTTTTACACGCAGACGTGTTTACGTTATGCCAGGTAAACTGTAGTATTATCTTTTTACA
Organism: Oreohelix idahoensis; assembly: GCA_024509875.1. Classification (NCBI taxonomy): domain Eukaryota; kingdom Metazoa; phylum Mollusca; class Gastropoda; order Stylommatophora; family Oreohelicidae; genus Oreohelix; species Oreohelix idahoensis. The sequence goes on from JAMPIV010020356.1 coordinate 119,710, forward strand.
CGCAGACGTGTTTACGTTATGCCAGGTAAACTGTAGTATTATCTTTTTACACGCAGACGTGTTTACGTTATGCCAGGTAAACTGTAGTATTATCTTTTTACACGCAGACGTGTTTACGTTATGCCAGGTAAACTGTAGTATTATCTTTTTACACGCAGACGTGTTTACGTTATGCCAGGTAAACTGTAGTATTATCTTTTTACACGCAGACGTGTTTACGTTATGCCAGGTAAACTGTAGTATTATCTTTTTACACGCAGACGTGTTTACGTTATGCCAGGTAAACTGTAGTATTATCTTTTTACACGCAGACGTGTTTACGTTATGCCAGGTAAACTGTAGTATTATCTTTTTACACGCAGACGTGTTTACGTTATGCCAGGTAAACTGTAGTATTATCTTTTTACACGCAGACGTGTTTACGTTATGCCAGGTAAACTGTAGTATTATCTTTTTACACGCAGACGTGTTTACGTTATGCCAGGTAAACTGTAGTATTATCTTTTTTACACGCAGACGTGTTTACGTTATGCCAGGTAAACTGTAGTATTATCTTTTTACACGCAGACGTGTTTACGTTATGCCAGGTAAACTGTAGTATTATCTTTTTTACACGCAGACGTGTTTACGTTATGCCAGGTAAACTGTAGTATTATCTTTTTACACGCAGACGTGTTTACGTTATGCCAGGTAAACTGTAGTATTATCTTTTTACACGCAGACGTGTTTACGTTATGCCAGGTAAACTGTAGTATTATCTTTTTACACGCAGACGTGTTTACGTTATGCCAGGTAAACTGTAGTATTATCTTTTTACACGCAGACGTGTTTACGTTATGCCAGGTAAACTGTAGTATTATCTTTTTACACGCAGACGTGTTTACGTTATGCCAGGTAAACTGTAGTATTATCTTTTTACACGCAGACGTGTTTACGTTATGCCAGGTAAACTGTAGTATTATCTTTTTACACGCAGACGTGTTTACGTTATGCCAGGTAAACTGTAGTATTATCTTTTTACACGCAGACGTGTTTACGTTATGCCAGGTAAACTGTAGTATTATCTTTTTACACGCAGACGTGTTTACGTTATGCCAGGTAAACTGTAGTATTATCTTTTTACACGCAGACGTGTTTTACGTTATGCCAGGTAAACTAGTAGTATTATCTTTTTACACGCAGACGTGTTTACGTTATGCCAGGTAAACTGTAGTATTATCTTTTTACACGCAGACGTGTTTTACGTTATGCCAGGTAAACTGTAGTATTATCTTTTTACACGCAGACGTGTTTACGTTATGCCAGGTAAACTGTAGTATTATCTTTTTACACGCAGACGTGTTTACGTTATGCCAGGTAAACTGTAGTATTATCTTTTTACACGCAGACGTGTTTACGTTATGCCAGGTAAACTGTAGTATTATCTTTTTACACGCAGACGGTTTTCGGTTATGCAAGGTAAACTGTAGTATTATCTTTTTACACGCAGACGTGTTTACGTTATGCCAGGTAAACTGTAGTATTATCTTTTTACACGCAGACGTGTTTACGTTATGCCAGGTAAACTGTAGTATTATCTTTTTACACGCAGACGTGTTTACGTTATGCCAGGTAAACTGTAGTATTATCTTTTTACACGCAGACGTGTTTACGTTATGCCAGGTAAACTGTAGTATTATCTTTTTACACGCAGACGTGTTTACGTTATGCCAGGTAAACTGTAGTATTATCTTTTTACACGCAGACGTGTTTACGTTATGCCAGGTAAACTGTAGTATTATCTTTTTACACGCAGACGTGTTTACGTTATGCCAGGTAAACTGTAGTATTATCTTTTTACACGCAGACGTGTTTACGTTATGCCAGGTAAACTGTAGTATTATCTTTTTACACGCAGACGTGTTTACGTTATGCCAGGTAAACTGTAGTATTATCTTTTTACACGCAGACGTGTTTACGTTATGCCAGGTAAACTGTAGTATTATCTTTTTACACGCAGACGTGTTTACGTTATGCCAGGTAAACTGTAGTATTATCTTTTTACACGCAGACGTGTTTACGTTATGCCAGGTAAACTGTAGTATTATCTTTTTACACGCAGACGTGTTTACGTTATGCCAGGTAAACTGTAGTATTATCTTTTACACGCAGACGTGTTTACGTTATGCCAGGTAAACTGTAGTATTATCTTTTTACACGCAGACGTGTTTACGTTATGCCAGGTAAACTGTAGTATTATCTTTTTACACGCAGACGTGTTTACGTTATGCCAGGTAAACTGTAGTATTATCTTTTTACACGCAGACGTGTTTACGTTATGCCAGGTAAACTGTAGTATTATCTCTTTACACGCAGACGTGCTTACGTTATGCCAGGTAAACTGTAGTATTATCTTTTTACACGCAGACGTGTTTACGTTATGCCAGGTAAACTGTAGTATTATCTTTTTACACGCAGACGTGTTTACGTTATGCCAGGTAAACTGTAGCATATTCTCTTTACGCGCAGACGTCTTTACGTTATGCCAGGTAAACTGTAGTATTATCTTTTTACACGCAGACGTGTTTACGTTATGCCAGGTAAACTGTAGTATTATCTTTTTACACGCAGACGTGTTTACGTTATGCCAGGTAAACTGTAGTATTATCTTTTTACACGCAGACGTGTTTACGTTATGCCAGGTAAACTGTAGTATTATCCTTTTTACACGCAGACGTGTTTACGTTATGCCAGGTAAACTGTAGTCTTCTCTTTTTACACGCAGGCGTGTTTTCGTTATGCCAGGTTAACTGTGGTATTTTCTTTTTACACGCAGGCGTGTTTGCGTTTTGCCGGGTAAGCTGTTGTTTTATCGTTTTACACGCAGACGTGTTTACGTTATGCCAGGTAAACTGTAGTATTAATCTTTTTACACGCAGACGTGTTTACGTTATGCCAGGTAAACTTGTAGTATTCTTATTTCTTTTTACACGCAGACGTGTTTACGTTATGCCAGGTAAACTGTAGTATTATCGTTTTACACGCAGACGTGTTTACGTTATCCCAGGTAAACTGTAGTAATTATCTTTTTACACGCAGACGTGTTTACGTTATGCCAGGTAAAACTGTAGTATTATCTTTTTTACACGCAGACGTGTTCGTTATGCCAGGTACTGTAGTATTATCTTTTTACACGCAGACGTTGTTTACGTTATGCCAGGTAAACTGTAGGATTATCTTTTTACACGCAGATCTCGTGTTTACGTTATTGCCAGGTAAACTGTAGTATTACTTTTTACGCAGACGTGTTTACGTTATGCAGGTAAACTGTAGTATTATCTTTTTACACGCAGACGTGTTTACGTTATGCCAGGTAAACTGTAGTATTATCTTTTTACACGCAGACTGTGTTTACGTTATGCCAGGTAAACTGTAGTATTATCTTTTTACACGCAGACGTGTTTACGTTATGCCAGGTAAACTGTAGTATTATCTCTTTTTACACGCAGACGTGTTTACGTTATGCCAGGTAAACTGTAGTATTATCTTTTTTACACGCAGACGTGTTTTACGTTATGCCAGGTAAAACTGTAGTATTATCTTTTTACACGCAGACGTGTTTTACGTTATGCCAGGTAAACTGTAGTATTTATCTTTTTACACGCAGACGTGTTTACGTTATGCCAGGTAAACTGTAGTATTATCTGTTTTACACGCAGACGTGTTTACGTTATGCCAGGTAAACTGTAGTATTATCTTTTTACACGCAGACGTGTTTACGTTATGCCAGGTAAACTGTAGTATTATCTTTTTACACGCAGACGTTGTTTACGTTATGCCAGGTAAACTGTAGTAATATCTTTTTACACGCAGACGTGTTTTTACGTTATGCCAGGTAAACTGTAGTTATTATCTTTTTACACGCAGACGTGTTTACGTTATGCCAGGTAAACTGTAGTATTATCTTTTTACACGCAGACGTGTTTTACGTTATGCCAGGTAAACTGTTAGTATTATCTTTTTACACGCAGACGTGTTTACGTTATGCCAGGTAAACTGTAGTATTATCTTTTTACACGCAGACGTTTTTACGTTATATGCCAGGTACACTGTAGTATAATCTTTTTACACGCAGACGTGTGTTTACGTTATGCCAGGTAAACTGTAGTATTATCTTTTTACACGCAGACGTGTTTACGTTATGCCAGGTAAACTAGTAGTATTATCTTTTTACACGCAGACGTGTTTACGTTATGCCAGGTAAACTGTAGTATTATCTTTTTTACACGCAGACGTGTTTTACGTTTATGCCAGGTAAACTGTAGTATTATCTTTTTACACGCAGACGTGTTTACGTTATGCCCAGGTAAACTGTAGTATTATCTTTTTTTAACACGCAGGACGTGTTTTACGTTATGCCAGGTAAACTGTAGTATTATCTTTTTACACGCAGACGTGTTTACGTTATGCCAGGTAAACTGTTAGTATTATCTTTTTACACGCAGACGTGTTTACGTTATGCCAGGTAAACTGTAGTATTATCTTTTTACACGCAGACGTGTTTACGTTATGCCAGGTAAACTGTAGTATTATCTTTTTACACGCAGAGTGTTTTACGTTATGCCAGGTAAACTGTAGTATTATCTTTTTACACGCAGACGTGTTTTCACGTTATGCCAGGTAAAACTGTAGTATTATCTTTTTTACACGCAGACGTGTTACGTTATGCCAGGTAAACTGTAGTATTATCTTTTTACACGCAGACGTGGTTCACGTTATGCCAGGTAAAACTGTAGTTATTATCGTTTTACACGCAGACGTGTTTACGTTATGCCAGGTAAACTGTAGTATTATCTATTTTACACGCAGACGTGTTTTACGTATATGCCAGGTAAACTGTAGTATTATCTTTTTACACGCAGACGTGTTTACGTTATGCCAGGTAAACTGTAGTATTATCTTTTTTACACGCAGACGTGTTTACGTTATGCCAGGTAAACTGTTTAGTATTAAACTAGTATCTCTTTTACACGCAGACGTGTTTACGTTATGCCAGGTAAACTGTAGTATTATCTTTTTACACGCAGGGGACGTGTTTACGTTATGCCAGGTAAACTGTAGTATTATCTTTTTACACGCAGACGTGTTTACGTTTATGCCAGGTAAAAACTGTAGTATTATCTTTTTACACGCAGGGACGTGTTTACGTTATGCCCATTAACTGTAGTATTATTTTTTACACGCAGACGTGTTTACGTTACACCAGGTGAACTGTAGTATTATCTTTTTACACGCAGACGTGTTTACGTTTTATGCCAGGTAAACTGTAGTAATTATCTTTTTACACGCAGACGTGTTTACGTTATGCCAGGTAAACTGTAGTAGTATATTACAGCAGATCTTTTTACACGCAGACGTGTTTACGTTATGCCAGGTAAAACTGTAGTATTATCTTTTTACACGCAGGACGTGTTTACGTTATGCCAGGTAAACTGTAGTATTATCTTTTTACACGCAGACGTGTTTACGTTATGCCAGGTAAACTGTAGTATTATCTTTTTACACGCAGACGTGTTTACGTTATGCCAGGTAAAAACTGTAGTATTATCTTTTTACACGCAGACGTGTTTACGTTATAGCCGGTAAAACTGTAGTATTATATTTTAAACGCCACGTGTTTTACGTTAAGCAAGGTAAACTGTAGTATTATCTTTTTTACACGCAGACGTGTTTACGTTATGCCAGGTAAACTGTAGTATTATCTTTTTACACGCAGACGTGTTTGTTTGCCAGGTAAACTGTAGTATTTATCTTTTTACACGCAGACGTGTCTTACGTTTATGCCAGGTAAACTGTAGTATTATCTTTTTACACCCAGACGTGTTTACGTTATGCCAGGTAAACTGTAGTATTATCTTTTACACGCAGACGCGTGTTTACGTAATGCCAGGTAAACTGTAGTATTATCTTTTTACACGCAGACGTGTTTACGTTATGCCAGGTAAACTGTAGTTATTATTTTTTACACGCAGACCGTGTTTACGTTATGCCAGTGTAAAACTGTATATATCTTTTTACACGCAGACGTGTTTACGTTATGCCAGGTAAACTGTAGTATTATCTTTTTTACACGCAGACGTGTTTTACGTTATGCCAGGTAAACTGTAGTATTTATCTTTTTACACGCAGACGTGTTTACGTTATGCCAGGTAAACTGTAGTATTATCTTTTTACACGCAGACGTGTTTACGTTATGCCAGGTAAACTGTAGTATTATCTTTTTAACACGCAGACGTGTTTACGTTATGCCAGGTAAAACTGTAGTATTATCTTTTTACACGCAGACGTGTTTACGTATTATGCCAGGTAAACTGTAGTATTATCTTTTTACAGAGAACGTTTATGGCAGGACGTGTATTATCATTTTACGACGTGTTTTATGCCAGGTAAAAACTGTAGTATTATCTTTTTACACGCAGACGTGTTTTTACGTTATGCCAGGTAAACTGTAGTATTACGCAGTCCGTTATGGCCAGAGTAGAACTTTTTACACGCAGACGTGTTTAACGTTATGCCAGGTAAACTGTAGTATTATCTTTTTACACGCTGGAGTGTTTTACGTTATGCCAGGTAAACTGTAGTATTATCTATTTTTACACGCAGACGTGTTTACGTTATGCCAGGTAAACTGTAGTATTATCTTTTTACACGCAGACGTGTTTACGTTATGCCAGGGTAAACTGTAGTATTATCTTTTTTAACACGCAGACGTGTTTACGTTATGCCAGGTAAACTGTAGTATTATCTTTTTACACGCAGACGTGTTTACGTTATGCCAGTAAAAACTGTAGTATTATCTTTTTTACACGCAGAACGTTTTACGTTACGCAGTCAACTGTGAGTCATTATCTTTTTACACGCAGACGTTTGTTTTACGTTATGCCAGGTAAACTGTAGTATTATCATTTTTACACGCAGAAGTGTTTACGTTATGCCAGGTAAACTGTAGTATTATCTTTTTACACGCAGAGTGTTTTACGTAAACTGTAGTATTTTTTTTACGCCAGGTAAACAGGTAGAACTGTAGTATTATCTTTTTACACGCAGACCGTGTTTACGTTATGCCCAGGTAAACTGTAGTATTTACAC